>OZ007570.1:13924211-14104211 GCA_963931925.1 Onchidella celtica | reverse complement strand
TTTACCATAACTGGTCTAGTAATGATGTCGTTTTGCAAGTCTGCTGTTCGATTACTTTTCGGATTTGGGAGTCTAGAACCAAGATCATTCGATGCGGTTTTGAATGTAGTTGAATTTTTGATAGTCGATATTTCGAATTGTTTGAGTTACTGCAGTCTTAAGGAGCGGTGACGAAAAGTATTCTAATTCAGTATCATCCCCTCCCCCTCCCCAACCCCTCCCCGGAGTGTTTTGAATCTACCACTCCAGGGGTTTATGTGTGCTGCATCGACAGTGAAATTTTCCAATGGCCTGCAAGACAGTAGATTTCTGTTTTTTGTAATCACCAAATGCTCACATCATGGGGACAGATATTGCTGTGGATGGATGGACGGATGGGCGGACGGGGGGATTGATAGATGAACGGATGGATGGATGGACAAAACAGTGGATAGTTAGATGGATGGTTGGAGATGGATGGATGGAGGAATGGATGGACGGATGGGTGGATGGAGAAGCAAAAGACTGTTCTTTTACCATAACTGGCCTAGTTATGGTTTTGAAAGTCAGCTGTTCGATTACTTTTCGGCTTGGGAGTCTAGAACCAAGATCATTCTATGCGGCTTTGAATGTAGTTGAAAATATATGAAAGTCGATTTTTCGAACATTGCTCGGAGCCATAATGCATCATTGCATGCAACACATCCATCTTCATTTCCGGTGAAAAGCCGTATTTTTCTTAAGTTTTTATCACGAGGGTATTTCATGAATTTACTGTACGGGTGAATGAAAAGCAAAACTAATATAGTCTTGCTTTTGTAAAATGTCTCACTGGTTTAGTTGCTGTTGTCTATCTATCTATCTAGCTATCTATTTGTTTTTGTTTTTGTATTTGTATACTATTTTAATCCCATTTGGGAAATTTGCCTTTGTGTCATTGCACCCAGTTACAACCGGAGCAGGCACGTCGTCGCCACAGTGCAGTGCTGGTCGACTTTGGTGGGGGGGGGGGGGGGGAGATGATGGGGGAGGAGGAGGGAGTGGTAGGGATTAAATTTAATTGATTTTGCCCGGGCAGCGGCCTGTTCGGCCTGCTCTTTTCGATTTCCAACTGCCAAGGTATCTTTAACGTGCGCAACGTGCACACGGGCCCTCCGAATTTTTTCTTTCTCATCCGAGAAGACTAGGTTCTCGATCCTACTCCCCCCCCCCCCCCCAATTGGATCAGGGACATGAAAATATTAGAAAAATCCCAAACTTCCAACATGCCTGCACCGACAGGGTTTTGAACCCGGTACTCTTGCCGTGAGAGGCGAGCACCTTGCCTCTAGATCACCTTGTTCCCTATCTATCTATCTATAAGAAAAGATAAGATAAGATAAGATAAATTTTATTCGTCCTTGTACAAGGAAATTTGTTTTGATCATTGAATACATAACAATACAGTTACAGAAGCAGAAAGTATGATACATAGCGCGCACACACACATATATACACACACACTGATAAATTAACTAAATTAACAAAATTAACAGTGCACACAATATGCTTCCCTAACTAAAACACATTGACCTGACACGCAGGACATAATTCAACTATCTATCTATCTATCTATCTATCTATCTATCTATCTATCTATCTATCTATCTATCTATCTATCTATCTATCTATCTATCTATCTGTCTGTCTGTCCTTCCTTCCTTCCTTCCATCCATCCATCTATCTATCTATCTATCTATCTATCTATCTATCTATCTATCTATCTATCTATCTATCTATCTATCTGTCTGTGTGTCTGTCTGTCTGTGTGTCTGTCTATCTATCTATCTATCTCTGTCTGTCTGTCTGTCTGTCTGACTGTCTGTCTGGCTGTCTGTCTGTCTATCTATCTATCTATCTATATCTGTCTGACTGACTGTCTGTCTGTCTGTCTGTCTATCTATCTATCTATCTAGCTCTGTCTGTCTCTTTGTCTGATAGCCTTTTTCTCCTCCTTCCTTCTCTCTCTCTTTGATAAAATGTCTCACGGGTTAAGTTGTTGTGGTATTCCTGTTGTTGTTGCTGTTGTCGTTGTTGTTTTGTGGGTTTAAAACCACACTAATAGATCAGCTGAACAGCATTATCAAATGCATGGCATGTTATCTAGTGGACTAACCAACTTTGCGAATAAGGCTTTTGTTTTTTCCTCTTGTGCAGCTGTCTAGATAGATACTCCAGCATTTAGCGTGAGTCAGGTACACTGAAATTTTAATCAAAACACCGTGGTTTCCTCATAATGACTCCTCTGAGACTTACGGGGCCAAAGGATTTATCTCAATTTGTCAGAGAAGACGGATGGAGGGACTGGGGGGGGGGGGGGCAATAATTGAGGGAAGGGGGAAGGTCAGAAGAGAAAGGGGAGGGAGAGGAATCAAAACGCTTTGTGGGAAAATAAGCTCTAAATCTGATGTTCGCGAACCGGCAAAAACTATGTATCTTACTGAAAAATAGCACAGACAGCCAATCCTGTCTCAGCCTTCCCCCCACAGAGCAGAACAGGATCGTGCATCAATTTTGCTTTAGTGAGCGGAGGTTTGCGCATTCTCCGGGGGGGGGGGAGGGGGGGGCTGAGAAATCTTGATAGAATATGTGTCATTTTTAGCGGACAGGGTTTCTGTTCAAGTCTCAAGAGTGGATGGTCTTAAGTTTCACGCTATGCTTGCTTGGTTCATTTGTTTTCCATTGTTTCTAGACTCGAACTATAACAAAAATATTTTTAAAAAAGAATGGCGGGAGTAATTCATTATGGTGCAGTTTTGACCTCTCGACGCTACAGCCAAAATGTCAATTAAAAAAACTGTGAAGTAATTAATTCTTAAGTGTCAACTAATCCAGCCCAATCGCTTTTGTATCGTCTGATTGTGCTGATTCAAGTTTCGTTACTTTTTAAATAAAAAGTTGTACAAATGTAAAATACAATGATCTTTTGTTTGGCTCCCTGTAGTAAACCCACCGCACCGGAAACGATGTGTAAATACGCGTTCAATTCGGAGCGCGCAATTTCCCTACCAGAAATGAGTGCGCAGTGCTCTGGTGTGCATGAAATCTGCAGTAAGACTGTAGAATATGGGAAGCTTTCTAGACCAAAAAGAGACACAGACAGAGAGAAGACAATGGGTTCACTGGTTTATCCCGGATAATTCCGGGTACTTCATCTAGTATGTTTAAAGAAAAAAAAAAAACTACTTGACGTCTCCTTAGTCCGATCAAAATTTACGCAAATAATATATTAATATATCCAATCCAGTCGTCTATCTATCTCTCCAGTCAACCACCCCCTCACCAAGTCCACCCATCGATTAACCAAAATACCATCCGCTTGGGCAGATTTTTATCTGTCAAGCCAAGAGTTATTTTATTTGATGATTCATTCATCTACCATCCAATCAGTAGTTTTTCCATCCATACATCCATCCATTTATCCACCCATCCATCCATCCATCCATCCATCCATCCATCCATCCATCCATCCATCCGTTGTCGACCATTATCGTTCTTATTTTTATTGTTGTTTTTGTTGTCGTCGTCGTTGTTATTAATAATGATGATATTGTTGATGATGATGCTGTTACTGTTTTGCTGCCATTGATGTTGGGGTCGTCTTTGTTGTTGTTGATGATGATGATGACGACAATGTTGTTGTTTTTATTGTTGTTGTCGTCGTGGTCATTTCTAATGAGTTTGTTGTTGTTGGGATGAGTACATGCCTTGTACATGTATTTGATTTCACTATGACTAACACTGCTATAGATAGCTGTGAATATAGCAAACTTTGATTATTGCCAGCACACGAAGTTCTCATTATTTTCCCGAATCCCTTAGTGTGGACGATCTTAGACAATTGTTCATGTCTCTAACTACAAACCTGACATTTGTGGCGCCTGTTTGCGTGTTGGTCCAACACTTCTCTCATCAGTCTTGAACGCACTTCAGATCGTTCCTGCCTGGATGATTTGACTGTCCCCTGTCTGCGCCTCTAGCACCCCTCCTACTGGTACATCATCACATCTTGCTCTATACTCTCTTTGTCTTTTCTTTCATAATCTTTACCAATTTGCTCTTGCGTTTAAATTCTGCCACGCAGCCATCAATCTATCCATCCATTCACCCATCCATCCATCCACCCATCTATCCATCCATCCGTATATCCACCCGACCAATCCATTCATCCATCCATCCCCCATCCATCTATTCATACATGTATTCATCTCTTCAATTCATTCATCCATCTATCCAATTTTTCCATCCACCCCCAAATCCAGCCATTGATTCACCAACATATCATCCGACCAGTTTCTTATTTGTCAACACATGCGTAATTTTATCTCACGATTCATTCATCTACCATCCAGCCATTAATCCATCCATCTATCCATCCATTCATTCACTAACACTCTACCAAACGATCTACATTTCCACCAACTCCTCACCCATCCACCCATCCGTACAGCCATCCAGCCACCGGTCCAGCCAGCCAGCCAGCCAGCCACCTATTCATCCGCCCGTCCATCCACCCACCCATTCATCCATCCACCCATCCACCCACTCATTCATCCACCCATCCATCCACCCATCTACCCATCCAGCCACCTATTCACTCTCCATATATCTACAGTTCTATCCACCTGTCATCCACACATCCCATCATCCACCTACCCACTCGACCATCTATCCATCCACATTCCCACTTATTCATCCACCCATCAATCCACCCACCCATTCACCCATCTATCCGCCCACAAACCCACCCACCCACCCATCCATCCACCCAAGGCTCCCATCGCGCCATCTATTCACTTTTCATATTATCCACATTTCTGTCCACTAATCATAGACTGATACCCATTAAATCCATCCCTTCATCCAATGCAAACACTAGCAGATACAGGCTGCTACTACTTGGATCCCTCTACAGCCTACTCATTCCGCAACTCGTGTCTCTTTTCCTTCCCTTAGTGTCGCACGACCCTCTTATCCATAGATTAGATTTCCATCTCTGTCTGATCCTTTACAAATCTGAAGGTATCCTAAAATAATCTTTCTAGTCTCTGTTTTCTTGATTGCATTCCCGATTTGGGATGTTAGAACAGAAACTAATGTGGTATTTATTCTTATTTCTCATTACTCTTTGCAGATAATGGATCCCTACGGGTAGGATGTAGCGACCTAGACCTGCTACCTTGACCTTCGGCGTGATTTCTCAACGAGCTTTGACCTATGACCCTGGCTAAGTTGTCAGCATGGAAATGTCAATGCTCACCACCGGCAACAGGACATCTGGTAACACAAACAACAACAATGATAACGACGAGGAAGACGACGATAACATGAGAAAGGATTCTTCGGATAGCCTCAAAACCAACGAAGCAGGAAAGGAGAAGGAGAGAACTTTCAAACAAGAGAACAGAATCACAGACACCAAGAACGAACACGGTGGCGACGATAACCGGAAGTTGACCCTGAAACTTCCGGTGGACGCCACCAAAATGGTGAAGTTGAACACAGAACAGGAAGTGTCGTTATACACCCCTGACCTCACCCCGGGTGCCTCCCCCATCCGTACCCTCTGGACCAGCGGTTCTCCTCTCGTGGGGGCAGGGGGCGGTGCGGGTGGGGGTGGTGCTGTCCCCGGTGGTATGGACACCGATGTGGAAGATTCGGACAACCGGCTGAACCTGGGCGTGTCAGACCGGCTATTGGATGACAGTTTTAAGATCCGGCTGAAGAAACCTGTGAAAACCTCCTTACAGATTAAAGTGTATAATTTCTTGGAACGTCCGACTGGCTGGAAGTGTTTTATTTACCATTTTACTGTGTAAGTATCCGCGACTCTCTCTCTTTTTCTCTCTCTCTCTTTCTCTCTCTCTCTCTCTCTCTCTCTCTCTTTCTGCCTCTCTCTCTCTCTGTCTCTATCTTTCTCCCTCTTTCTCTCTCACTCTCTCCCTCTGTCTCTTTCTCTCCTCCCCAACCTGTCTCTATCTCCCTCTCCCCCTCTCTCTCTTTCTTCCAGACTCTCTCTCTCTCTCTCTCTCTCTCTCTCTCTCTGTCCC
This sequence comes from Onchidella celtica, assembly GCA_963931925.1. NCBI lineage: Eukaryota > Metazoa > Mollusca > Gastropoda > Systellommatophora > Onchidiidae > Onchidella > Onchidella celtica. The sequence continues at coordinate 14,098,143 of OZ007570.1, read as the reverse complement.
ACTCTCTCTCCTTCTCTCTCTCCCTGTGTGTGTGTGTCTCTCTCTCTTTTTTCTCTGTCTTTTTTCTCTCGCTCCCTTTCTCTCTTCATATATATCTAGTTCACTCTCTCCTCTATCTCTCTCTTTCTCTGTCTCTCTCTTTGTCTCTCTCTCTCCCTCTCAGTCTCTCTGTCCTACTCCCACTATCATTGTCTGTATGTGTATGAATACATGTGTATGTGGGAGGGGGAGAGGGTCTTGATAAGATCTTTATTGCTTATATATCCAAAGCATTCACTGTAGATATAATTATTGTTGCATTAATTTGATCAGTTTCTGAAAAATTGAAAGAGTTTCTACTTTACACAAATTTTGACACATTTTCCTTGGGCATTGACTACAACATCTGTTCAGCATCTTCTATACAATCTCACCTTGGGCATGGCAAAATCTTACATGAAAAACAACAGCAACAAAAAAATCTAGAAAATGTGTGAGATCGCAGCCAGGCCTTAAGCAAAGACAAAACATGGCAAAAAGAAAAAGGCGTATGTAGCAAAACTTCGCATCTATTATACATTTCAGTAACTTGAAACCTTTGGCATGACTAACTGACCAAACTATACACTCTTTATGCCTCAAATTTGGCAGGAAGGTGGCAATTGAGATAAGGAAGATGATGGCTATAATTAAGTTGTATTTTTTTAAAATAACAATGTTTATTGCTATGTAACATCCGTATATTTGCATGTTTGTTTCGTAATATATTATAGTACCGTGCATGTCATAAAAAGTAACCGTATCTTGATATTCAGTTTGGTGCGTAATGTTCTGGTGCGCATGGGTTCAGAAGCAAGACTGTAGTTTATTACTTTTATTAATATGAGAGAGAGAGAGAGAGAGAGAGAGAGAGTAGCACATGATTGTTTATTCCGGGCAATGCCCGGTCGGTCATCTAGTAAGAAATAATTAAGAAACGACACAATAAATCGTAAAGGAAAGACAAATCAAGCTTTCGGTCAGCAGAGCTTCGCCAGGAGCAAAAACGACGAGTATCCACATTGTGCGAATTTTACGATTTCTGCATTAGAATTTGTTTAATTTTCTTTCTATACTGCTACATACGTAAAAAATAATATTTTTTTTATCGTTTCTGAATTATTTGTAAACCGGGGGTTTGTAATATACAGCTTTTCCTTCTGCCGAATTGTAACTGACCTTAGCCATGGCATAAGTGTTAAGTAGATAATTATGATACCCTCATGTAGATGAGATTACAGGTGCGCCTTGACACACGAATAATTATGCATGTGATCTCGTTTATAATGGAGTTTTTGTCAAAGATTTAGCATTGCTTTTAACTGGTGAGAACCAGGGTCTCTTTTTTGTTGTCAGCTCTACGACCTGGAACACATGGTTTGATGCCACAAAATTTCCCGTCCGCTAATGGCTTCTATCTCCTCTCATTACCTCTCACTAAGGTTTAGGCCGAAATGACGGGAGGTGGCAAAAGTGCCAGTAATATTGTAACTGTAATGTGTTTAGCGGATGGGTCGGGATGTGTAGAGAAGATGGTCTTTGAATGATGTTGAAGTGATTCGTTAAAGAGGCTTGTTAGGTGGGATGGATGGATGGATGGGGATGGATGGACGGATGGATGGATGGACGGATGGATGGATGGATGGATGGATGCATGGATGGATGGATGGATGGATGGATGGATGGATGCATGCATGGATGGATGGATGGATGGATGGATGGATGGATGCATGGATGGATGGATGCATGGATGGATGGATGGATGGATGGATGGATGGAGGATGGGTGAACCGACTGATGGATGGATGCATGGATGGATGGATGGATGGATGGATGGATGGATGGATGGATGGGTGAACCGACTGATGGATGGATGCATGGATGGATGGATGGATGGATGGATGGATGGATGGATGGATGGATGGATGGAGGATGGGTGAACCGACTGATGGATGGATGCATGGATGGATGGATGGATGGAGGATGGGTGAACCGACTGATGGATGGATGCATGGATGGATGGATGGATGGATGGATGGATGGATGGATGGATGAAGTGACAAATCATGAGTCGACCAGTCAGTCCTGCATGCACTACATAATGTTGTTGTGACAAGGGAGAAAATTTGATCAGGAGTTTAGCCCCCTCATGGGGAAACTTTTGTCTTGCTAGTGTGGGGAGTGAACGCTAATGTCATCAGTGTTGAGGGGGGGGCGGGGGGGGAGGGCTGGAGGTGAGGAGGGAGAAATCGGTGAGGACGAGGAAAAAGCAAGAGGGAGTAGAGGGGTAATATTATCAGTAGTGAGAGTGAGAGTGAGGAGAAAGGGAGAGGACAGGATCTAGGAGAGGGTGAATAAGACATACTGACGGAGAGGAAGTTGATGTGAGCGCCCGTTGAGGCCTTATGAGGTGGTAGGTTTGGGAAGGGGGGAGAGGGGTAATCAGGGCTCTGTGCATAATTTGTTACCAACGTGAAAGATGAAAGGTGACAGCGGGAAAACGAGACAGAGAGAGTGATGTGGGTGACGAATATGATGTACGGGCATTGTTTTAAGAGATTAAAAAACAACACCAGCGACAGCTATAGCAACATCTGCTACAGGGAGGTAATCTCGGACTATTGGGTTTCCTGGCATTACGTCACGCGATCCCAGCTCTGTGTGCCATCAACAGGGCCGACCACTCGTTAGGGTAATAACGCCATGAGTTATCGGCCTTGTGCACTTCCTAATTTTGGGGGGGGGGGGGGGGGGTAGGGGTACAATCGCAAGGGGGAAAAAAATGAATCCACACATCATTATTTCGCGGGTATAGAGCAAAATTGTTGTATCTCCAGTTTTATGAATTGGGGTTCATAATGGCAATACTGTAATAATAACAAACTGCTTCTTGCAATTTTTTCATTATTCCGCTACCTGTAACCAGCTTCAAGTTACAGAGAAGCAGTATTGTTGTATCTCCCTTAAAAATGAGATCATTGAGACCAATATTGTGGTATTTCCGACAGTCAGTCCCCATTATTCATATCACTGGAGATACAACAATTTTGCTCTGTACCCGCGATTTCGTCTTGCGTTATCCGATATCACAATGTGTGAGGGGGAAATTGAGGGAAATTGACCTTGAAATCGGGGTAATTGATGAAGAGCAGATGGCGTGTTGGACATTTGCTGCACATCATGCAGGAATCAAAGCAATCTCTTTGTCCTCGGCTGTAAGTATTTGGGATTTGGAAGTGGGGGCGGGGGGGGGGGGGAGAAACACTTCCTTTAAATGAATGGATCGCTATATTGGCCCATTGCGGATATCGGCCATTTTAGTTGTCAAGACCGACGCATAACCATGGCGATGGTAGCAATGATTTTGATTCTTTAGCTGATTGGCACTGCGAGCACTTCAGGCGTCGCGAACCAATCGGCGGCGAGCTGAAAAAAAGTTCACTACAGTAAACAATGACACGTGTGTTCACGCACATGGTAGACGTTCGGTCAATTCTTTCACTTCCTTTCCTTTGTTTACACGGATGGTAGGGAATCTGACCAGCTTGGGTCCATCCTTTCCACCCCTGACATAACAGTCAACTGCAATGCAACTAGCAGGCATTTTAACCGCTTAGACATATCTCGAGGTTACATTCCTCAACTGATCCACCCGCCATTTTAGGTGTCGGAAGTACAAAACAAAAACACTCTGTGACGTCATTCGCAATGGGCCTATATGTGAAAAAAAACGGGGTAGGAGAGGTATATTCCCAGTGACACATTGGAGGTTACCAGCGCCGGGGGCAAAGGCAAGTATTGCCCCCTCCCCCCCCCCTCTCTGACCCGTGGGCCCTTAGCACGCAGCAATGTTTATTTGCCCAGTCATGTTAGAAACCTGTGTAGAATGTTTGTGTATAGTGAGACGTTCTGTGTGAGGGGGGGAGGGTGCCTTATTTTTCAGTGATTATTACTAATTCGTTTATATTTCTTTTGAAATTTTGCACCCCTAAGAATTTTTTCGGCCCGGGCAACCGCCCCTGTGACACCGCCCACGATACGCCATTGGCTAATCTCCCGGTCTTTAAGCAGAGTATCGGTGCTAGGTAGTGTCAGTATTAAACCTACCCGAAGGTCGTTGCGCATGACAATGTACGTGAAAAGTTGACTCTGAGGTCGAACTGCTGGGGTGTTGGATGGGGACAGATGGGAAAGTTGGAGGGGAGGAAGGAGGGGGGGGGGTCTTCTAAAATTCAAATTGGGTTGGAAAGGGGGGGCGGGGTCTGGCAACAACTGAAGTATGTGGAGCCGGCGGTTTTTGGCTGCATATCCAGCTAAGCTTCACCATTCCTACCCATCCACCCCCCCCCCCCCCACACCGAGCACCGACGGTATTTTTATATAACAGATCAAGGGCTGAGTGGTAAACTGTCATAACTTGCTTTCAACATTTTTTTCATGAGAAACCAAAAAAGAAAAAACGAATAATTTACTTTGACAAACTTAATAGTTACGATATTTTAAAATGTTGTTCAAAAACCTCAGATCTCTGAATTCAAGCCTCAACTTATAAACACAATCTGAATTTAGAAAGGAAAAGTCGAGTTACGACAGTTTGCCATTGGGGTCTCGAGATATAAGTCCACGATCAGATCAGCTGGTAGAACTAATTGTGAAACTTGCTACTGAATTCTGTGTTTTAAGTAAGTGAAAAATATCGTCGGGTATTTGATATAGCGTTGTATGTGCATTTTTGCCTTCTCGAGAAAATGAGGACTGAAGTTTGGCCAGGAAAAGGCTTAAAACGCACACAACACTGTACAACAAACACATATCTCGAAAACTTTTAAACCGATTGGAATGACACTTACATAATGTAATGAAATTAGGAGTGAGAGAATCACTTTCATGACAAAACCTCAAAATCGGCCAAATGTCGCATACAACGATATGGCAAGTACTCCTCGAGATGCTAATTCCCTCTTTTACTGTATACGTTTTGTTCCGTACACAGACTGCATGATTATCATGTAACAGATTCTGAGACAGTTAACAAAGTCGGAATGTTTATCGGAAACACTGCCGTGCGGAAAAAGACGACAGACGGGGCCATGGCTCGGGGGGATCCATTTCAGGGGGCATCCAATCAAAGAGTGTCTATGCCTTATACTTGAATCTTGGGGCATACAATCAAGGAGCTGGCCCCTGGCATAACGGGGCATCACCAAACCTCTGCACGCCACTGACCTGAAATATTCCAGAGAGTATGACGCGACCAAAGTTCGAAGGAGAAAGAACGGAGAGTTATGAAGAAAACGTTTAACTCAGGCAGTCCCCCCCCCCCTTCCCCCCTCCCCAGGCTCCAAATTGTGTTTCACCGCCCACCTCCCCCCCCCCCTCCTTCCCTCTCCTCCCTTTAAGATCCCTACTCAAACCTAATAGATACATTTCACAAGAAGACAGACTACACACAAATTGTGATGGTAAGTGTCTCACAGCTATATTAAAGACATCGGGAGTGTTGATTACTCTTTATATAAGAAAGCAGATAAAACAGGAAGCATCCTCGATCAAATGCGTTAAAAAAAAATAGGCCTTTTCTATTAATAAAGCCCCCCTAAGTGTGTTTTTGAAAAGTCAGTGGCTGCCGTGTTTTTGCCCCCAGATCGCCACCTCATGGTTTTTGCCCCCAGATCGGCCCCTCATGGTTTTTGCCCCCAGATCGCCACCTCATGGTTTTTGCCCCCAGATCGGCCCCTCATGGTTTTTGCCCCCAGATCGGCCCCTCATGGTTTTTGCCCCCAGATCGCCCCCTCATGGTTTTTGCCTCCAGATCGGCCCCTCATGGTTTTTGCCCCCAGATCGCCACCTCATGGTTTTTGCCCCCAGATCGGCCCCTCATGGTTTTTGCCCCCAGATCGCCCCCTCATGGTTTTTGCCCCCAGATCGCCCCCTCATGGTTTTTGCCCCCAGATCGGCCCCTCATGGTTTTTGCCCCCATTGTCGCCATCTTTGTTTTCACCACCCTGGAAATCAAAATCGCCCACGCTGACAACCACTGGTTTAACTGATTCGAATATCACTATTTATGGGGCCGGGATCGACAAAAGAAAAAAGTTATGTTTAAGAACTGCTGGGGCTCAATTTGTTAGCTGTCAAAAAGGAAATTTGGGGCTTGTAAACGTTATTTGTCAACATAAAACTGTCCGGCAACTGTTAATGCAGATGGTTTAGTTTTCAGAGTGCTGGGAAGCGCTAATGTAGCGTGTTCTATTCCTGGTTTTTTAAACATTATTTTGTCATCGCTAATGGCGCTCTGTGATTACAACTATAGAAAGTTGGGGGGGGGGGGGGAGGGGGGGGCATTGAAAGCGAGTATGCAATTGCGATAGTTAGAGAGAAAGAGAGAGGGAGGGGGAGAGAGGGAGAGACAGAGTGGATAGAAAATGTTTGCATCTATCTATCTATCTATCTATCTATCTATCTATCTATCTATCTATCTATCTATCTATCTATCTATCTATCTATCTATCTCTATCTATCTATCTATCTTTCTATCTATCTATCTTTCTATCTATCTATCTACCTGTCTATCTATCTAGCTATCTATCTCTCTATCTATCTATCTGACTGCCTGTCTGTCTGGCTGTCTGTCTATCTTATGTCTGCCTACCTGCGCGTCTGTCTTCTACCGGCCTGCCTGCCTGCCTGCCTGTCTGTCTGTCTGTCTCTGTCTTTCTGTCTGTCTGTTTGTCTGTCTGTCTGTCTGTCTCTGTCTGTCTGTCTGCACGCAAACATTGCACCACACAACTTTTTCTCTGTTGACGCCACATTAAATCTTGTACACTACTCCACCATGGTTCTTGAGGGTCTCCGGATGTACGGGCGAGTTCCCTGACATATCAGTACGTCACGCCGGTGAGCAGGTAGGGTTACAGACTAATAAATCAACCAGACTGGAAACACAAGCTTCGGGCTGTGTCGTTTTTTACGGAAGTTAATGAGTGTGCTGCCGTATAACCGACGTGGCCGCCGCTCGGGAAATTCCGATTCTAGTTCTATCTGCAGTAGAAATTTCTTTTTATTTGTCGAGATTGGTTGTACATGTATTTATAATGCATTATCTTGCCTATCCTTTCATTTTATTGTCTACAGCTGCCTTTTGTTTTTATTGTTATAAATGATGACCGTCTGGACTTTTAACGACCGCTGCATTGTTGGTAGCTGTGCTGAAGCGTCGGTCGCAACCGTAAACCTAATGTGGCGGATGGTTCATGACCTTTCGCTGTTTTGTGACGTCACACAATGGGCTCATCCAGTCTGGGTATTTTATTAGTCTGTGGGTAGGGTGAGATAATGTCATGCCAGGTGGACCGGGGGGGGGGCAGGAGGGGGGGGGCTATGGGTGGGTGAGGAGACAGAAAAACAAGGCGGGGGTAGAAGCTAGGAGGACGTGCAGGTCAACGTACAGGCGGACTGACACTGACAGACAGGAAGACAGAAGTATCAACAGAGATGGAGAGACAGATAAATAGACCTGGGGATAGGCAAACTGACCAATGGATAGATAGAAGCTGTGTGAGGATATGAATGCAGTGATCAGGTAGCACAAATGGTTCAGTTTCATAGTGTTGATGTGCTAATGCAGTGTGCCCACTGATTTTTTTCTTTTTATTTGGTCATATCCAGTGACAGTTTATGATTGCATTGGGAAGTTAAGGCTTTTGAAACAATGTTTGCACTGACCATAGATAGATAGATAGATAGATAGATAGATAGATAGATAGATAGATAGATAGATAGATAGATAGATAGATAGATAGATAGATAGATAGATAGATAGATAGATAGATAGATAGATAGATAGATAGATAGATAGATGGATCGATAGATCGATGGATGGATGGATGGATGGATGGCTGGATGGATGGACGGACGGACGCGCGGACGGACAGACGGACAGATAGACAGACAGATAGATAGATAGATAGATAGATAGATAGATAGATAGATAGATAGATAGATAGATAGATAGATAGATAGATAGATAGATAGATAGATAGATAGATAGATAGATAGATAGATAGATAGATAGATAGATAGATAGATAGATAGATAGATAGATAGATAGATGGAAATGGGGGGGTGAAGGCATGCAAAGTGTCCAAAGGAGTAATCAGAGATTGCCAGGATTGAGCATACACATAATAATATATTATGGATGGCCCCAAATCAGAATTTTGCTTCTGCCTGGAATATTTTCAAAAAGTTAGTAGGAAACCACTATTTCATTCCGGGCGATTTGTGGAGCTGGTTTCCTGGTGACATTTAATGCAGACATTTATTGATCTCTTCATACACACAAAGTCTGTTGATTAGAGTGTGTAGCTTTGCTGTAGCTATGTGTGTGGTTGTAGGGATGATTCTATGTGGTCGCTGCTTGGCAGTAAAAAATCATTTCTAAGAAGCCAATCACACACACATAGACATATGCACACAGAGACAGGAAGAGAAAGAGAGAGAGTGGGAGAGAGAAAAGGCGATAGAGAGAGAGAGACGGACAGACAGAGAGAAGGAAAGAAGGGGAGAGAGGGCGACGGACAAAGAGAGAGAAAGGGGGAGAAAGAAAGGGAGAGGGGGTACAGGGAGAGAAGGAGAGAGAGAGAGAGAGTGACACAGAGATAGAAAGAAAGAGAGAGAGGGATAGAGAGAGCTACACACAGGGGGCGAGGGGATGAAAGAGAGAGAGATAGCGACACATAGGGAGAGAGAGAGAGAGAGAGAGAGAGAAAGACACACATACACACACAGAGGTGAGGGTGGAAGTGAAGACCACTCAGGCCGTAGACATACACATAGACATACACACACAACACACTCACCCACACAAACACACATTCATTCTTAAATATTTCAAACTTGCTAATCAATGGAATCTCTAGTGGGTACAGCTCTGGCCAGTTCAAACATGTCATTATATGTTTATCAGTGAAAAAACAATATAAAATTACAGTTTCATGGACATTCTGTCCTGTTGGCAAATGCAGAACATTTGGCAGACAAAAGACAGTTTGTAGCCCTCCCTGAGAATAAAAGATCATGCAGGCACAAGTGTTTACTAGGATGAAATGATTTGTGTACTCGTAATTATTTCCCGTGGGCTATTTTGTAGGCTAACATTTATCCCCGGGACATACTTGCTAGCCTATTTTGAATTTGATTAGCCAACTAGCTCTTGTCCATAGTATCCGCTCCGCTCCACAATTTTTTTTATGTAAAGCACTCTTTGCCTCTGTATACTTGTCCACAGCCTCCATTCTGCTCCCCTCCTCACTACTACAGTGGCAAAGAGATTTTCATACGTCATTTTCCGTAAAAATAGCGGAGCGGAGCGGATGCTCAGTTAGAGTAGTTAGACGGTGACGACACGACAGAAAATTTCAATGACACCTCGCGCTCCAGCCAAGTAGTCGCATGGCACTGAAACTGAATGTGGTGACGTCACTATCCAACTAATTGACAGATCAAAAGCGGCTCATGCGTGCCGGGACTTTTCTTTATCCTGCTATGGCAACCAGATGAGAATGCCTTAGGTCCCGATGCCAGGATTGTTCACCAAAAATTGATGATGTATGAAGTTTATCGACTTCACAATTCGTCCCGGTAGACTGTTAAAGTCCTATCTCCACTTTTTGGCTGCACTGAGCAAGTTACACACTACACACTACGTCTACAGGCTTTCTCCATTCTAAGTCAAAGTATCAAGCAGATTCGATGCATAATTTGTAAGCATTACTGAAACGAAGAAAAGTCGTATCACCAAAAGCTTTGAGCACATGAAATTCGACCATCACTTTCTCAACAGTTGATGGAAGGGAGTTTGAACCTTGTCATTCTAAGGGGTCACACTGTTTCACCAGGCCTTGAACTTTCTATGGCAACCCTTACTAACTTTGCAAGAGCTAGGGGACAAGGTGGTCTAGAGGCAAGGTGCTCGCCTCTCACGCCAAGGGTCCCGGGTTCAAAACCGGGCCGGTGCAGGCATGTTGGAAGTTTGGAATTTTTCTCATAGTTTCGTGTCCCTGATCCTATTGGGGGGTAGGATCGAGTACCTAGTCTTCTCGGATAAGGACGAAAAAATTCGGAGGGCCCGTGTGCACGTTGCGTACGTTAAAGATACCTTGGCAGTTGAAAATCGAAAAGAGCAGGCCGAACAGGCCGCTGCCCGGGCAAAATTAAATAAAATTCATCTCTACCATTCCCTCCCCCTCCTCCCTCACCCCCCCCCCCAAAAAAAAACCGCCGACCGGCGCTGCACTGTGGCGACGACGTGCCTGCTCCAGTTATAACTGGGCTGCAATGGCACAAAGGCAACTTTCCCAAATGGGATTAAAGAGTTATACAAATACAAATACAAATACAAATAGTTTTGGCCGCAAGGTGAATTTCAAGCAGCATCTCTCGATGTGGCACATCGTAGTAAAGATCAATGCTAAAGAAATAAATCATTCAATATTGATGTCAAAAGTGAGCTTACCCTCTCTTCACCTCTACTTCCCGGGGGCGGGGAGGGGGGGGGGGGGGGGTTCGGGGAGGTCGTTCGCTTTCCCTTTCTGTAAGCCATGAGAGAAACCGTCAACTCTTGAGTTATTTTCTGCCCGCAGAAAATTGATTTCGATGAAGGACAGCAATTGCTTCTGAGGAAGGAACGACATTATGAGTGTTTTTCAAAAGAGCGATTTCGTGATTGTGTCATTATAGGTAGTGGTGATTTTCAAGCTCGTTCGAGTTAAATAATAGTCTCCCAAATAGGAAATCTTCGGTCTTTTGTCTGTGAATTTGACTTTGGGCAATTGTCGAGGAAATTCAAAGGATAGATAAACACTATCTATCTATCTATCTATCTATCTATCTATCTATCTATCTATCTATCTATCTATCTATCTATCTATCTATCTATCTATCTATCTATCTATCTATCTATCTATCTATCTATCTTTCTATCTATGTACCTGCCTGTCTGCCTGCCTGTCGCCTATCTATCTATCTATCTATCTATCTATCTATCTATCTATCTATCTATCTATCTATCTATCTATCTATATATCTATCTATCTATCTATCTATCTATCTATCTATCTATCTATCTATCTATCTATCTATCTATATCTATCTATCTATCTACCTATCTGTCTATCTATCTATCTATCTATCTATCTACCTATCTGTCTGTCTGTCTATCCATCTATGTATCTATCTATCTATCTATCTATCTATCTATCTATCTATCTATCTATCTATCTATCTATCTATCTATCTATCTATCTATCTATGTACCTGCCTGTCTGCCTGCCTGTCGCCTATCTATCTATCTATCTATCTATCTATCTATCTATCTATCTATCTATCTATCTATCTATCTATATCTACCTATCTGTCTATCTATCTATCTATCTATATATCTACCTATCTGTCTGTCTGTCTATCCATCTATGTATCTATCCATCTATCTATCTATCTATCTATCTATCTATCTATCTATCTATCTATCTATCTATCTATCTATCTATCTATCTATCTATCTATCTATCCATCTATTTATCTATCTATCTGTCTGTTTATCTATCTATTTATCTGTCTATCTATCTATCTATCAATATGTCTATCTATCTATCTATCTATATCTATCTATCTATCTATCTATCTATCTATCTATCTATCTATCTATCTATCTATCTATCTATCTATCTATCAATGTCTATCTACTATCTATCTATCTATCTGTCTATCTACCTATCTATCTATCTATCTATCTATCTATCTATCTATCTATCTATCTATCTATCTATCTACCTATCTATCTATCTATCTATCTATCTATCTGTCTATCTATTTCTGTCTGTCGGTCCGTCTATCACTTTGTTTGTCTATTTATTTTACCACCTGGCCTTACTCCCAAATCCTCCTTCAAGGTTTAATTCTGTACCCCATGTTTCCCTCTCTCTTCAATCCACACTAATCTATATATTTTTGAGCGCATTGTTTGTCCGCACGATTTATTTCTCACTATGTCGGTTTGTCCAACTAATTCACGCAAACTTTAAACAAACTTCTCTCTTGTTTTTCTGCATGCATGTTTTTAGTTGATCATGTATTTTTTAGCTAAAAGATTGCATTTCATGCACAGTGCATAATTATAGTTTTCACATTAATTCCACTTGTGGTGTAAGATAACACTGGCTTTTTTCAGTAATGCAATGTAATAATTAGCTTGTTTAACGCTCAAATCCACAAATAATGATGTGCTTTAAGGCGCTGTACTAAAATTAGAAACAGAATTAACATAAGGCCAATTCATCATGCTCCCACTCACACACATTAACAAAACTTAATCTACTCTCATCCTCAAACCTCTGAGACCAAAAGGGACATCATTCAGTTGCTAAGAAAACAGTCCGAAACAGTTCAGTTTTGAGTCTATTTTTAAATGAGATGATGTTCTCACTTTTATTTACAATGTTCCACAATTTAGGCCCATCAATAGAAAAAAGTCTTTTCACTACGCGACCATTTGATATTAGGTGTCTCAAGAAGTTCCGCGTCCACTGAACATCTTGAAGTGCGTTACGGTTGGCATGATTCCACTGGAATGTTAGGCATGGGTTGTAAGGATATTATATTATGGCCCTCAACCAGTATACCTGAGATGTTCATCAGACATACTTCAGTGCTTGGTAATAAAATTCTGTAAGGGAGAGACTGGTAACAGATCAAGTGTTCACACGCATCGTTTTCTTCATCTGCATGAAATAGGTTACAGAACATTAGTATTAAAAAAGTGAAGAAAAAAAAGGTGGAGGGGTTGGGGGGGGGGGTGGGGGTGGGGGTGGCTGTGTCCACAGAATGAAAGAGGGGCGGTATTAGGAGTGAAGGTCATAGGAAATTTCTGGTGATGAAACGACGGAAAATATTTCACGATGATATCAACAACCGCCCCAAAAATCGCACGGTTGAGCATTGGCCACGGAAGGCTTGTTTTCTTACGATTCTGAGTGGTGACGCGTTATATAATACGGTATCAGTAAAATTGTTCTGCTGTACTGAGATTTTAATAAAGGTTCTTACAAATGTGTGTGTGTCAGTGTATGTTTGTGTGTGTGGATGGGGGGGGGGGGACTTTATTAAACAAAAGTCGGACTTTGACATCCTCAGTCATGTCTGAGCACAGTGACCTTTGGCATTTTACCTCACTCTTTAGAAAAGTCCCAGCCAGCAGCCTACGCACGATGTGTAGGATTGACATCAAGTTTGCACATGGGAATGACATCTCTCCTAGATAGGTCCGCTGGTAACGACATTGCATCAGTGTCGGTCTGATGTAGGGAACGTCTCCCCAACAGTAATCCCTCCAACCCTACAGAAATCTTATACAAATCCTCGTCAGACTGACGTAGGCATGCTGGCTGGGATGGTGGAAAGAACAACAACAACAACAAAAATAACAAAAAAATTACTTAAGCCTCTGGGCTCTGTCCCCAGTTCTGCCTGTGGGCGAATTCTCATTTCGTGAGATAATTCAGGGGTTTTTCATGATCATTTAGTTTATTTATCGTGTATATTGTAGAAAACACTGAAAATAACTTACTTTTCTCACGCTGAGTTCTTGTGGGAATTGCAACCGAGTGATCGATATCTGTGTATCACTGGTGATACATTCTGCTGCCTAGAGGGGTAGATATGTAAGCATTTCCAATGCGTTCGTTTAGTTACGTTGGTCATGGAACAATAACCCTGGCCATAATTATTTAGAACTGCGTCCTTGAGCTCGGGTCGCTTGAGGAACCGACATGACTGCGGGTGGATCTGACGAATACCGGTGAATTTTTCATACCACCTTAAAAAAATCAAAGTAAAATATTTCGAAGACGATTTCAAGGAAAATGCTTTGAGTAAAAGCAGAAAAATGGCTAACCTTTCATATTATAAGCAAATATCAACTTCCATGGTAAAAATGTTTCCAGTCGGAGGGTTTTCTCAGGAATTTGGTTTTTTACCTTAAACCCGATTTAGTCAGAGATCCACTCACATTTGGTACCGCTGCCGTGTTACAGGAAAAGACGGTAACTGCCAATCTAGGATTAATTCAGTTCCTGACATCATTTTAAAGAGTGAAACGTACTGAATCTTTCCATCTGGGTAATATTTTGGCATGACTTGTAGCTTTCTTTGGACATCACAAACTGGATACTGAGCAAAGAATAAAGCGGGACGTAACGCGAAATGCATGTTTGTTTAAGTTGTTTTCTGAGTTGCGTTTCCTGTGTTTAGGTCTTTATTTTAGGAGGTTCGCTGCCCTTGGCATTTACACCTCACTTTTTCTTGTTTTATTTTTGTTGTTGTGGTAGGGATTCGTTTTTTTTCGAATTTTTGCCCTGGCAGCGGCCTTGTACGGCCTGCTCTTCACGATTTCCAATTGCCAAGATCTCTTGAGCGTGCGCAAACGTGCACACGGGCCCTCCGATTTTTCGTCCTTATCCGAGAAGACTAGGTGCTCGATCCTACCTACCTTAGGATCAGGGACATCAAAAGATGGGAAATATCCCAAAATTCCAACATGCCTGCGCCGACTGGGATTTGAAACCGGTGCCTCCGGCATGAGAGGCGAGCACCTGGCCTCAAGACCACCGTGCCCCGTGTCCTCGTTGCATCTCCTGTGAAGTCTTACTTTTGGCTTATACTATCTATTTACATACCCCGGTCGGACATAATTTTACTTTTGCGTTATTCTTGTGAACAGTGTAGGCATACATACGTGTTTTTACCACACGTTCACTGTATATACCCTATTTGTCCATTTTTGCTTCTGTCGTCCCCAGGTTCATGATGGTCCTCATCTGTTTGATATTCAGCGTTTTGTCTACCATTGAACAGTACACAGACTTCGCCAATGAAACTCTATTTTGGATGGTAAGTACGTTAGGAGATACTGCCATCCTCTCCCATCCTCGGGCAATATTGTACAGATGGAGAGAAGGAATGGTTAGGTTGAAATGGAAAATAATAATATGAAGAGGAAAAGTCAAAAATTGGCAAAAAAGAAAACGTTGTATGTAGCAAAGCCTCGCATAAGAAATATCATCCAAAGACAAATTAAAAGGTGAAAAAGAAGGAAGAAAAAATGAAAGAAACAAGGAAGACAAGAAAGAAAGAAACAAACAAACAAACAAGAAATGGAAGACACAAGGAAAATGAAAGACGGAAACAAACAAAAACCAACAAACGAACAAAGAAAGAAAGAAAAAAAGACAGATAAAGAAAGAGAGAATGAAAGAAAAAAAGACAGATAAAGAAAGAGAGAATGAAAGAAAAAAAGACAGATAAAGAAAGAGAGAACGAAAGAAAAAAAGACAGATAAAGAAAGAGAGAATGAAAGAAAAAAAGAAAATAAGAAACCAAGAAACAAGCAAGGAAAGCAGAAAACAAATCTGTGAGCCAAGCATTGTGAAGCACAGAACAACACAAGGCAAATAAGTGCATTTCCACAAATTCTGACATATTTTCCTTGCATGTTTCAATCCATTATTTTGCTTTCAATAGCTCTATGTCATTTTGACTTCAAACATTTATAACATCTCGCCTAATTGCGCTGTCTCCATGCGATTCTAAGCGATTGTTTTCTTTGGTACGAACTGGCCATAAATGTTGATGACCACTTGTTGCAAGTGTAGAAGTGAAATCAACCAATCGGCTTTCATGCAGCAAAAGACAGGCTTCCAGAATGACTTGATTAGACGACTTAAAATTCTGAATTGTCCATTTAGTGAAATTAGTGAAATTTAGTGAAATTGTTCCCTGACGTTGCTTTTCAAAGATGTTTCTGGCATGTTGATTCCGCGCAATTATGCTGCTGTTGATGGTTATGAAGAGGATGATAATGATGCTGATGTTATGGTAAAAAGTCGTATCAGCAGTCAGGCTATTGTTTGTAAAGATTTGTGTTCTGATTGACTCTGAAAAGTGTCGTAACTGACGAAATTGTCAGAAATTGTAACAAGTGAAATTTCTGACTTTTTTTTTCCCTGTTACTATTATGTGAGGCCCTGCAACGCACTAGCCAATTTCGATCGCCCGACGGGTTATATAGTGATCCCACGGCATTTGAGGTTCAGTGAGACCTCGCACACCAGCCAACTGGTTGGATCTCAATGAAACTCAATGAAACTCAATGTCATGACGTCAATATCCAATTAGCCGGCCGATGGAAATGGGCTAGTGTGCGGCACCGGGCCTTACAAAGTAACGAACATGAAAAATATCAAAGATTACACTTGTTACAATTTCATTTTTAAAAAAAAGAGAAAACATGGCCGGGCTTCAATGTTACTTTTGCTGTGGGTATTGTTGCTGTTGTCTTCTCGAGGGTGTTGGGAGGGGCTGGGGAGTGGGGGTATAGGGGCAGTGTACTTGACTAATTATAAATGGGCATGATTTGTTGTTTGTTTTATTATTATTATTATTTTACTGTTACTTGTGTGTATGTATCCCCATGTGTTTTTTGCTCTAGGGATGCGTATTTTATACTATAGCAATTTGTGGCTCCAGAGCGAGAGAGCTCCACCTCCCTGAAATACTCCTAACAACAGCCTTAATTAATTATTCTTTCAGATTTTCTTTTTGTTTTCCTCCTGTTTTTTCTTTGAAAGGGTAGGGGGCAGGGTTAGGGATTCGATAAGATTTAGGGTTGAGGGTGAGGACGGGGTTAGGGATAGTTACGTACACGTACGGGCAAGTTATATGGGGTATGTACGTACAGGTAACAACAGCCTTGTTATTTTTTTATTTTTTTCACAGGAAATTGTTTTAGTTGTATTTTTCGGCCTTGAGTATGTCATACGTTTGTGGTCTGCTGGCTGTCGGAGCAAGTACATGGGCATGAGAGGGCGTATACGCTTTGCTAGGAAACCCATCTCTATCATTGGTAAGTTACCTGATTGGCTGGCTTAGCTTGATTGGCTGTAAAGGGGCGTGGCGCGCATTGTGAGTGAATGTTGCTGATTGGTTGGCCAGATGTCTATGAATGGTTGGTTAGTGAAATCTTCTAATAGCAGTATCAGGAATGGATTTGTGGTTCCTGTGGAGAGACTGACAGTAATGTTGAGCTGGAAGGGCGAAGGGGGATTGGTTGGTTGGTTGAGTGATTGGCTGTTTAACGGGTGATGATGGACGGGTGGAACTGGAAGGTGGATGGATGGATGGATGGATGAATAAATGGGTGGAGGCTGGAGAGACGGACAAATTTCGGACTTTCGAACGGGTAGATCGATGGATGGGTGGATAGATAGATGGATGGATGAATGGATGAATGAATAAATGGATGAATGGCTAGACAGTCGGACAAATTTCGGACACGAACGGGTAGATGGATGGATGGATGGATGGATGGATGGATGGATGGATGGATGGGTTGATTTACAGCTGATATACTGAGTTTAACAGTTCACTGGCTTGCATTTTCTCCTCCCACTCTGTTCCGTTATGACTGCTTCAATGTATGTTTCCCTGACCGTCGATTCGAGCGATGGACACATTTCTGTTTTCAGTACAGCAACCGCAAATTTACACATCTATTTGTGCTAAAATGTGAAAATCTTGTGTGGTGCACTGTTTGTCTGCATTTATTCAGTCCGTCTACTAGATTGTTTAAGATAGAAATTTACCCCTCTATCTCTCCTTGCGCTGCTCCGCCGACGACAGAAATAACAGCAAGCCCCAGCTCTGTCTGGCGGCCATTGACAAACACTGTCATGTGTGATGAGTGTCCACCCGTGTGTATGTATGTGTGTGCATGCACAAATATGATAATCTCAAGTGTGCGTAGACATATTTAGATTCCCTACGGATAAATGTGAGTTGGCCTTTCCGTGTACGTGCACATTTTTCTTCTATTGGCAAAACAGTTAAGCACATTAGTCCACCGAAGAGTCTCTCTCCCTACCGCTGAATCAACTCCATGAGGAAATTCCAAATTCGCTGCTTCGTTGTCTAGGCCACTCGGCGGATCCTCGGGAGGTGAAAAAATTGACGGAGAGATTAATTATTTACCATTGAGACTGGGCGGCGAGACATTGTTGATGTTTATTTTAGACCGCGAGGTGCTAGAAAAATTAAGAATTTTGAAATACCACGTTTTCAGGGTGAGGGGAGAGAAAACTGATTAAGGGTGGCAGGGCACGAGGTGTGGAAAGGGGAGGGGTGCGGAACATGGAGAGGATGAGATAAGGAGACCCGGGGGGGGGGGGTTATGGGGCTGATGTCACATTGGGCTCAGCTCAAAAGTGCAAGAGTTCTGTTGGCATTGAGAGAGGAAGGGCAGAGAAGAACCGTACGGGCGAATAGCCCTCCTGGTCGATACTAAAGCTGATGTTTTTGTCTTGTATTTTTAACTCATTCTTTCACCCAATGTCTTTAACTATATTTTTAAATTCTTCTTTCTGTTTGGATAATCTTGTTTATTCTTCCGTTGTTGTTGTTTTTTTCCTTATTTTTTTCTGGTTTCATTCATGTCTTGCTTTCATGTTATTTACTTTGTACACTTCGCTCCTTTTTCTTTTTCTGATTTTTTAAAATCTTTCATCCCTACGCTCCCGCGGCCTCCTACCCATGTTCTAGAACAGTTCAATTAAAAGCTATCAAAAATGATGTTGACATGGTCCCAGGAATCAGCTCTCTCTCTCTCTCTCTCTCTCTCTCTCTCTCTCTCTCTCTCTCTCTCTCTCTCTCCCTCTCTCTCTCTCACTCTCTCTCTCTCTCTCTCTGTGTCTCTCTCTTTCTCTCTCTCCCTCTCTCTCTCCCCCTCTCTCTCTCTTCCTCTCCCTCTCTCTTTCTCTCTCTCTTTCTCTCTCTCCCCCCTCTCTCTCTTCCTCTCCCTCTCTCTTTCTCTCTCTCTCCTCTCTCCCCCTCTCTCTCTCTCCTCTTTCTCTCTCTCTCTGTCTGTGTTACCAGTGAAATGAATACGTAATTGGTCATAGCTCCAAGTGTCCACATTAATTCATGTTTGTCTCATTTTGATGTCTCTGTCCCCAGACTTTACTGTAGTTGTGGCCTCTATCGTCGTGCTTTCTGTAGGGTCCAATGGTCAAGTGTTCGCTACATCCGCCATCAGGTGAGTTCCTGGGTCTTGGTCGTTGATATTTTTGTTGTGTTGCTACTTTTGTTGATGTTGTTGTTGTTGTTATTGATGTTGTTTTTGTTGATGTTGTTATTTTTGTTGTTGTTGCTGTTTTTGTTGGTGTTTTTGTCGTTTTCTTTCAGGTAAGATTTCTCTTAAAATTTGACCGTGGTCATCACTATCATTGCTAAAACGGCTGGAGACAACATTATTATTATATTTATTTGGTATCTTTGACTGTTCTACTGCAGTGTTACATTAAGGTTTTGTCTGTGATTTCTAGGGCTTTCTGAAGGAGATTTTCAACACATACTATGGTTAACCCTCTAGTGCTCAGGATATCCTGTTTGGAATACTTCACCAGGTGCCTAAAGCTCCACATTTTTTGACAGTTTCTAATTTCTCAATGAATTATTTCACTTGATGATAATTTGGCCTGTCCTTCCCTTTTTCCTTCTTTTCTTTCTTTTCATTCATCTAATTATATATTTCACAAATTCTCCCCCTTTGAAGGCAAAAGGCTCTTGTATTAAGATAAGATAAGATAAGATAGATAAGATAAATTTTATTCGTCCTTGTACAAGGAAATTTGTTTTGATCATTGAATACATAACAATACAGTTACAGAAGCAGAAAGTATGATACATAGCGCGCACACACACATATATACACACACACTGATAAATTAACTAAATTAACAAAATTAACAGTGCACACAATATGCTTCCCTAACTAAAACACATTGACCTGACACGCAGGACATAATTCAACTGTGCACAGATTACGATCAAGATGACGACATTATTGTAACATCCTAGTTGATGATGGAATAAACGATTAGGCCACCAACAGATACCAACTTTTGCATGTACATGTCAAATACTGTTGAGGGTGCACTGAAGTTTTTATCATTTTGATTGGTTTTGTTTTTGAATTCATAGAAAAAAATGCATTGTTTCATCGTGCTGTCAAGAGTTCTAATTTTCATTCTCCGTCTTGGCTCCATTCTGTTAGAGTACTACCGTGCATGTCATAAAAAGTAACCATACCAAGCGCTCAGTTCGGTGCGTAGTGTTCTGGCGCGCATGAGTTCTGAAGCAAGACTGTAGATTATTACATGTACTTTTATATATATGAGAGACAGAGCGAGAGAGAGAGAGAGAGAGAGAGAGAGAGAGAGAGAGAGAGAGAGAGAGAGAGAAGAGAGAGAGAGAGAGAGAGAGAGAGCACATGATTGCTTAGTCTAGTTTTAGATCATTTTGTAGGCTTCGAAAATTTTGGACAAGGCATTTTGAGCCTGAGCACTAGAGGATCAATAAAATTGTGTTTTGTTGTCCTTGTTCTTGTTCTGAGAATTGAGTAGTGCATGTTGATGTAATCCTCAGTTTGTGTTTGTGGTCAGAAAATGATGTTAATTCTCTGTTTCCCTCCCGTGTCTCCGCCTATGCAGGGGTGTGAGATTTCTACAGATCTTGCGGATGTTACATGTGGATCGTCAGGGGGGAACCTGGAGGTTGCTGGGGTCTGTGGTGTACATACATAGACAGGTGAGAGTAGCAGTAGTAGTTGTTAGTGGTGGTGGTGGTGGTAGTGGTGGTGGTGGTAATAGTGGTGATGGTAGTGGTAGTGCTGGTGCTGGTGCTGCTGTGGTGGTTCTGTGGTGATATTGCATAGGCAGGTGAGAGCAGTGGTAGTTGTCGTTGCCGTTGTTGTTGTTCTTGTTGTTGTAGTTGTTGTTGGTGGTGGTAGTTTTTTGTGTATAAACATAGACAGATGAAAATAGTAGTAGTACTAGCAGCTGTTGTTGTTGCAGTTACTGCTGTTGTTGTGGATGGTGATTCTATGGTGTAATATACATAGACAGGAGAGTAGTGTTAGTGGTAGTTGTTGTTGACGGTGGTGATGGTGGGGTGGTGTGGTTCTGATGTCGTGATGATATATGCAATTGGATGATGGTGGTGGTATTTGTAGGTTGACACTGTAATTCATGCCTTTATCTATGTCCCCTGCAGGAGCTGATTACCACACTGTACATAGGATTTCTCGGTCTCATCTTCTCTTCCTACTTCGTCTACCTCGCTGAGAAAGATTCGGGTGAGGATTTCTCCAGCTATGCAGATGCCCTATGGTGGGGAGTGGTAAGTGCTTCAGCACCGACCCCGCAGGCTCAGTCCTTACAAACAGTCCCTGGTACAATCATAACCAGGCCAGAACTGAGGAGCGGGGGGGGGGGGGGGAGATGGGACAGCTGATTTTGTTGTTGTTTTTTTTGCTTGGGGGAGAGGGGCGGGGTTTCCTCTCGTTGAGGCAAAGAGGCGGGTATCAGCTTGAAAAATGGCCTACATTTCTCGCATGACCTGGGCCTATAATTAGCTTTGCACAGGCCTGATCATGACAGAGATAATATCTGAAGGAGAAGAATTATCATTATTAGCCTATCATCGATCAGTCTGTTTTACTATTATGCTGCACACGAGTACAAATGTAATCGAATTTCACACCAGTGCACAGATCTCTTGTAAGTTTGTTGCGAATATTTATAATAATAATATATAAAGGCCGGCTATAGGCCTGTTAGTCAAATTCTTTCCATTTGGATCCCGCGCCTAAGAGGGCCCTGCGCTAGGTGATCTATCTTGTCGAGTGCACATTGCAAAATACACTTGACAACGCATTGCACGTTTTATAGGGAGAAGCAACGGTTGTAATAAAAATGAATGCGGGCCCAAGGGAGGATATAACTTGGCCAGTTATTGGTTTAAATATTGTTGCAGCTATTGCTGTTAAGCGAAAACTTTGAAAAAATGATGGTAAATTTTTTTTCCCCCTCCATCCAAGAGGTACAAAATCAGCAGCGTCTCCTCCCACATCCTCCTCTCAATGATCATTATCTGCCCGGACATCCAATCCTGCTCCATACCCCTCATCAAACAGGTTGCGGGTCTTACTCGTCCACAAACTGACCATTTGTACAGAGCCGCAGCGATCTTGATCACAGACCAAACCAGTCTGTTCACTGACCCATTGTTTTAACCCTGTTTTACACCCGGGGTCTGACAGACCCATTGTTTTAACCCTGTTTCACACTAGGGGTCTGACAGACCCATTGTTTTAACCCTATTTTACACCCGGGGTCTGACAGACCCATTGTTTTAACCCTGTTTTACACCCGGGGTCTGACAGACCCATTCTTTTAACCGTGTTTTACACTAGGGGTCTGACAGACCCATTCTTTTAACCCTGTTTTACACTCGGGGACTGACAGACCCAGACACTCACTCATGTCACCTGTTATTAGACGAGTGTAGTCTAATTACAAAGCCAAATAGAGAAAATACTGAGTTGTGTGCACTGATCAGCAATATCGTACAATGTAAAATACCACGCTCCACCACAACAGCCTCTTCATTATAACATCCCCGAGGTTTAAAGGCTTGTTGGCTGCCGGATAACTGACAAGGTGGTCTAGAGGCAAGGTGCTCGCCTCTCATGCCAAGGGTCCCGGGTTCTAAACCCGGGCAGTGCAGGCATGTTGGAAATTGGATTTTTCTCATATTTTCAAGTCCCTGGTCCTATTGGGGGGTAGGATCGAGTACCTAGTCTTCTCGGATAAGGACGAAAAAATTCGGAGGGCCCGTGTGCACGTTGCGCACGTTAAAGATACCTTGGCAGTTGGAAATCGTAAAGAGCAGGCCGAAAGGCCGCTGCCCGGGCAAAATTGAAAATTGAAATTAATAGATTAAAATTTATCCATATCACCCCCCCCCCCCGCCCCCCACCAGCAACAACAAAATCATATATATATTGTTATTAATAAATATTCAAATATTATTTGAGTTGTGTGTTCTGTGAACTGATGTGAGTTGTGAACTGCTGTGAGTTGTGAACTATTGCTAGTTGTGAACTGCGCCTAACAGGCTGCGTTACAATTTGCTCTGAGATAGAGAGAGAGAATGAGCGAGACAGGGAGAGAGAAAGAAGCAGTGCAGTGTGTTGAGCGCTTCGCAGGCAGCTCCATTCTGCTCTGTGGTTGACATGTTGTTTCTGTAAAGCGCATAGAGCATTTTAAATGGATATGCGCTATATAAATGCTATACATTATTATTATTATTACCTATCGATCCAGTGACCAATTGCCACTTACCTAATTATCTAGATACCCAGCCATCTGCCCTTGACCTTTATTTACCGTAATATAATATTCGTACTCCATTAACAAAACAAAAGAAAATCTGCAGGTTTGGAGGGTCATTGTATTATTTCCTCGTATTCCAGAGATGAATTATGATCTGGCATGAGATCCTGAGATCACTCAGAATGCAATATTAAATGCGATGACTGACCTTTTAGCTTGTTGGCAATCACTCTCTATCAGCCGGTTTGTCCATGCTAACAGTACACGACACACTGCCGAGTTCATCCCTGACATTTTGCCATTTATCCCCTGAGGAACTATCAGCACGCCAAATGCTAGAGCCGTAACCTGGGTTTCATCATACAAATTAATAATGTATGTTTTTACAATGGCAACTCATCTCCCTTTCTGTATGCATTAGATTTTATGATATACCTTAAGCATATGAATTTTTATGTGGTGTTTCTCAATCTGGTCATCTCAGATGAACACTGCCGTAAGTCACATGCCAGATAATGAGAACTTCTGGACACGAATACAGTAAGAGAAAAGATTATTGCACTGGATGCGGTGTCTATTACTGGGTTGGAGACTTGAACCCACAAAGTTTCCCAGGGTGGGGTTTCCGACAGTCACTTTGTTCTGGGTGTTTAAACTTCATGTGAATTACAGGATATGTATCTGAAGTGAAACTCCCATTTCTCTGTACTGACGACGATCTCTAGACAGCCGATAAACTATTTATTTGCCGCCCATCTCACGTACAGGTGTATCAATGCTTTGGGTGTTTTTGAGTTATAGGGCATCTTTATCACTGCTTATGGTGAAATCTATTGTTCTCACAAAGTGGCATATCGATATCTTTCATGGTTTTGAAATCACTAGCAGAAATGTTTTTGCCGTAATCATGCTTCTCTTTACATGATAAGAAATCTTACTTTTTCACCAAAACCTTGAAACACACACCAGTAAAGTAGGAAAACTGTAGATACGCCAGTACGTAAGGCATACGACCAATAATAAAAGAGCGTAATTTCTTTCTCTACCTGTGTGTACATGTGTGTGTGTGTCTGTGTGTCCCCAGATCACAGTGACCACCATTGGCTACGGCGACACAGTTCCCAAAACCTGGATGGGGAGAATTGTCGCCTCTTGTTTCTCAGTGTTTGCCATTTCTTTCTTCGCCTTACCAGCGGTAATGTATACAGTTACAAAACATTGGTCTTTTGTAGTGTCAGAATGTGCAATGGTCACAGCTCTACAATAAGGGCATTAAGTCATTTTTGACACTTTTGAGATATTAAGAAAAACCTGTTTCTTTTCCTGCTATTTGGTGACTTATGCCATTGTGATTCTATTGGATTATTACATTTTCCTATTGGCACATTTCGTTTTCTATAATCATTGTTATCTGATAGCCCTCATGCTCAGGAATGCAGTGAATTTGTCAGTTGCCTTTTGGCATAAGTCTGACATATGCCATTGTCGTTGAGCGGTGACGTTATGTTGCTCTGTTGATGTCGACGACAGGTTGACATTCATAAAATTATATACCCGTCACATCTTTTACGTTCCGTGAAACTGAATCTATTCACCGACACTCCAAAAAAAATTCAGACTCCATAATTAATTTTAATAAGTTCAGTAACCTTTATTTGTTTTGTATGGTATTTTATTGCATAGATCTGTCTATGTCTGAACAGAAGGTCTATTTTATTCCTTTCATGCATGTATGTGCAGCCTTTACATTTAGAATATTGTCATCTTCTCTAGAAACATTTCCAAATGTCCAGATCTGAGATTTGGGCCTGTTAGGCTCCGGCTGCCACTAATCCATTTTGATCTACCGACTAATTGGACGATGACGTCATGGCACTGAGTTTCAATGAGAGCTGGCAAACCATCCAACTAGTTGGATCACACTGAAATTAAATGTAGTGACGTCACCATCCAATTAGTCCGCCGATCAAAATTTAAGAGCGTTTTTTTTTTTTTCCGAAACTGGGTAAGTCAAATTTTGCCTTAGCCATAACTTGTGTCCTCTACGGCCCCTTTCAGATAGCCATTCAAACTTAGTGTAAGACGCGGTGAAAGTGTTCCGTTAAAACTTGCTATGTCCCGTTTTGATATAAACATTCAAAATTAGCGTAAGACGCGGTGTAAGAACACTTACACCATTTGTAACAGTAACTTTGAATGACTATCTGAAAGGGGCCATAACTCATGAAAATTTTGACTCACCCAGTTTTGGAAAAACACTTTTCAGTTAATTAGTCTTTGTCTGGGCTTAAAATCAACCTTCGCTTGAGTTCCCCTCGCTCGTGCTTAGCTTGGTTGCAGTGACATGTGGCTGTATTGTTGTAGTCACCGAAGTAGTCTTGATGAGTTGTGGTGTGGATACCCTGAAATTGATCTTCTAGTCTAGTTCAAATTTTTTCACTGGTGTCTAAAACTTGATCTTTCAGGGAATTTTGGGCTCAGGTTTTGCCTTGAAAGTCCAGCAAAAACAACGACAAAAGCATTTCAACAGGCAGATTCCTACTGCTGCTTCCCTGATACAGGTACAGAATAACAGACAGACAAGACAGACAGATAGACAGACACTCAGACATATAAATAGTTTGACAAACAGATAAACAGTCAGACAGATAGGTAGACGGACAGACAAATAGCCAGCCAGACAGACAGATAGTCAAGACAGGCTGACTGTTTGTTTTTTTTTCTTTTTTTCTTTTTTGCTCACCAGCATTGGAATGGATGAGATTGTGTTTTACACTAGACATTCAATCATTGGACATTGTCCATGAAAAAGCAAAGATTTGGCCCATGACACAGCCTTGGTAGCTCCCTGCCGATCAAACAAACAAGCATATTAACCTTCGCCATACGTCGCGGAAAACTATGCTTGGCGTACGTCGTGGTGTCTCAACGACACCACACTCCTAAAGAACAGTTTATAAGAATACCTTCTTCAAAAGTATGGTGTCTTTCAGACCCCAGAACATACGAGTAGGGTTGGAGGAATTGCCTCTCTTTCGATGCAAAGTCTAGTTACAGAAGTAGGACAGTTACGCGGGACCATGGTGTATCGCCGCTGCTATACAGTACAATTTGGGATCTGAAAACTAGAGGATTTGATCAACCATTTTGACATAAATATTTTTACACGCATTCTTCCGTATCACAGATTCTTGACCTACTGAGCTCCATTCTTCGGCCACTTTAACCAAGCCAGCATAGGGCCAAGCCGAGAAAATAAAGCCAACATTTGCTTAATTTTAGAGCATTTTTAACAGTTTGTGCCGAAGAGGGAGGGGCTGGGGGATTGGGGGCGGGGGTGGGGAGGGGACAGGTTCGTAACAGCTTGAAATTGCCTTAGTTAGAAAGTCAAGTCGAAACTGGATGACTGGAAAAGAAACATCATTCTGTAAGTTATGGTGGGTGTGAACAAAAATTTGGTGGACTTATTTGCCGCCGCCTGATAGTTGTGTGATGATCTGAAATCTCCAATCTTAACTTAAAAGTTTTCATAAGTTGTTTGGGGCCTCCGGTACAGTCATTGCCGGATTTAAGCATAACTAAATAATAAGCTACAGCTTTGAGTCTCACAGTGTGCGGGGACCTCATAAAATTCCAAATGGCGAATCCAGCCAGTATTAATACACTCATTTGAACATAATTTGTATTCCTCATTTTAAATACCTCGTTGTTAACCCTATAGGGCCCAGTGTACCACATATAAAACAGGTCACTTGGAGCCAAAATGCTCTGATACAGTTACTCTTTCTATGATTTGTCCAATTGATATAATTATATTTTTGCATTAATGTGGCTGTTTAAACTAGATTCAGCATATCATTTTAGAAGTTTTGGGATTGGCATTTTTCGTCTGGGCACTAGAAGGCCGTGCATGTTTCAACTATCTTTTGTGCCTCCTCCCCCCCCCCCCACCTCCCCCCCCCCCCCCCCCGAGTCATGTATTGGTACGCACTTTTGCCAGACATTCTGGAGTAACTATTTAATGAGAGGCTTCCAAGTTTTATATAGTTTAGTTCCTCACAAGGTCTAAATCCGGCACTGATAACAAGGTGTTGCTGAAAATGTATAAAGAGCAGAATTGGTTTTCTCCTGTTTTCTCAGATTTACACTTGGCGACCTTAGTTTTTGTTGTTCCAACTCCACTCTTTGCACCACTGAGGAATTCGGCGTTAACCGTTTGCGGCTTTAGTATTATGATAAGGACTAGAATAAATGGGAACTGTGAAACAGCTTGATAAGTGCCACAACACATTTTAAATTAGTGTCAAAGTGTGCATTTGTTATACCCCTTCCACATTCTAAAAAATCTCCAGTTTTTCAGAAAATGGAGATCGGACAAACAAGAACTAAAGTCACATATTTTCCCTTGAGAAATGTTTCTGTGTGTCTGTGCAGTGTGTTCATTTGTCTATCCACCCGTGTACGTACAGTGTCTGTGGAGATGTCACGCTGCCGAGCCAAGCTTCAACTCCACGGCTACCTGGAAGATCCACATCCAGGACAAGAACTACAAGATATTTATGAATAATTCTTCTTCGTCTTCCGCCCTCACCAGGTTAGTGGCTCAATGGGTAAACGCACAGGTTTTTGTAGTCAGATATTATTACAGTCAATATCACCGCCAGAGATCAGTGAGTCACAACAACTGATACTGCATAGCCAAAGATCACTGTCAGGGGACATTTTCAGTAGTTAAGTCAGATCTGACAGTCTGGAGTTGTGTAATGTAATGTAATAATTAACCTTGTATAGCGCTCAAATACAAAGACAATAAAAAATCCTGTACACTGAACCGAAATTAAAACCAGGATTAACATAAGATCAATTCATCAC
Organism: Onchidella celtica; assembly: GCA_963931925.1. NCBI lineage: Eukaryota > Metazoa > Mollusca > Gastropoda > Systellommatophora > Onchidiidae > Onchidella > Onchidella celtica. The sequence continues at coordinate 14,069,971 of OZ007570.1, read as the reverse complement.
ACTCTCACTCACAGAACTCTCCTCCTCAAACCTCTGAGACCAAAAAAGGAGTTATAGCAGTTGAGATCATATCCAGAGCAGAGATGAAAAACTTAAATAAATGAGTTTTAAAAAACTAGTTTCACACATGTACACTTTATTTTAACCCTCAAGCGCCCTGTGTGCCATATTTGGAACACATAACATAAATTAGTATCCAACAATTTTGATTTTGTTTTGCCTTTTTGTTTGCTAAATTATCTAATTTATCAGTAAAACCATTTTCTCCATTAACATTGATATTTTTACAGTTGTTTGACTTCCTCAAAGTAGCTTTGCCTGTTTCAGTAACAGAAGGCAGTCTGTGTCTGGGAATTAGAGGTTTATAATAAAGATATTTGTATTTTCCCCTCATTTCTTGAACTTGAAGCAGAATTTGTAACTACATGTACGAAAATCTGTCACTTCAACGGCTATACAAACTATGTACCCAGCCAGTAACCCTAGAGAGATCCGACGCGTAGAACTGACGTTAAGGTTTGCAAGTAGGAATGACATCGTTCGAACGCAGATCTGCTGGTTACGACATCGTCGACGACGGCTTGTTTATAAGGAAACCACCCCCATGGTAATCCTGACAATCCTACACGAAATCTACGTCGGACTGACCTAGGGTTGCTGGCTGGCTACATATTTAAGCAATTAGATTTCGCTCATGAACAGTGCAGAGTGATGTTATCATCACCTAGCTGACGCATCTTGAACCTTAATTCAACCTCCTGAGAAGCTGTCCATAAATTACGCACGCTCAGAGAGGGGGATGAGGGAGGTTTGCCCCCCCCCCCCGGGATGAAAAGGGTAAATGCTTTGGGGGGGGGGGGTGAACATATTAGCCAAACTCGAGCAGACATGCTGTATTGATGACCCCCCCCCCCCCCCTGTCTAATTAGGTAGTTTACCAACTTAGATGTTCAGTATCTAACAAAAGTGTTCCCATGACCAAATATCTTTCAAATCTCCAAACTCACCTCTCCGCTCCCCCCCCCCCCTCGTATATACAGAATGGCAAGAAAAGCCAGTTTGTTGAAGAAAAGAAAAAGTGTGAGAACCTCGCTAGGCAGCGGCATCTTGGAGCGGCAGGAAAGCATGACGTCACTAGCAGGTCATGACCTCAACAGTCAACAACGCATTCCAAGTAAGTGTCGGTAAAATGGGAGTAAAAACCTGCTCCTATGTAGCATGTGTTCATGGCGTTTTCTGCGCGTCCTTTTCACTCAGTGGACATGTGCTTGTTTGGGAAAAATCACTCCCTCTAGTTATATTATTATTGTAGGTGTTCCCATGTAAGTGTCATTTTGTTTTAGATACAACACTTTTCAAAAAACACGCTCGTCAAAAACACGGCCAGAGAAAAACAAGACAACAGGTGGAAACAGGCTTTAAGATTTTAAAGGCACCAACGGAAAATACAATGATGATTTCTTACCCCCCCCCCCTCCCCCTCCCTCCCCCTCCCCCCCCCCCCTTTTTTTTTTTTGTCTTAACAGATTCTTAAAAGGAATTAACATTAACCCTTTCTCAAAAATCTACTTTAGAAAAGGAAACAGCCATTGAATAGGTCCACGAAGAACTTATGTGAGATTTTGTAGGGTTAAGTATCGCGCAGTGTATGGGGAAAAAAATCGAAGGGTTTGTGTCATGATTGTCGTATGCGACATTTTGCCGATTCTGAAGTTTTGTCATGAAAATGGTTCTCTCACTCTTAATTCTATTATGTACAAGTGTCATATGGATGTATTTTTCGTGGACATTTTTATGTGAGTTTCGATTTTGAAGCGTATTGAACAAAACCCTGATTTTACACAACTCTTCAAACTTTCAATCCTCATTTTCTCGAAAAGGCAACAATGCCCAGGCAACAATATGGAAAATACCCGACGAAATTAAAATAGTAAAAATGCCCATATCGTGTTGAAATCTTGCCATCTGATTTCGTGGGCTGTGTCCGATTATGGGAACACCACAGCGTCAAAGTATTTTAAACCAGGCACGTCAAACTGAAACGTGCGTGTGGGCCACATTGTTAGCACATGTTATCATAGGGACTGGATCGTTTTGATTCAGCTACACATCCTCAAAACTAGGAGTGGGCCACATTTATTCAGAGGAATGCACTGAACCCAATTTTCAGCTCTTAGTTCTTCCGTGCTCTGTCCTTGCATCTCTAAAAAAAAAAAAAAAAAAGAAGATAATTTCATCTGTCAAAACTGTAGAATCTTTTCAAAACTGTATGGTGTGACAGCGGCGTATTTCAATGTAAAATGGCACATCGTCCCAGTTACCACCCATGCCATCCAGTAACTGGTGCGATGGGCGTCGGTTCAGTGCATATCCTGGAATGTGATTCAGTCGTCCTGACAAAGCTGAAGACATGATCCACCTTAAACATTTTGGAGCAGGGTCATTCCACGTAATATGTTACCTAAGACTCATTTTCAAACCATGCCTGGGGAAAAACTTAATGTTTGTGTTGTAAAGAGTTGTAATAAAACTAACATTTATGGTTAACATTATCTTATTGGCATAATGTGACCTGGCGCCCATCTTGGAAAAGGGCATATATTCACATCCTCCCATCAGGTACCAAGATTATAAATGTCCTATCAGTTGTTCAAACTGATTGCCCCATCGTGCTTAAAAATAAAACTTGATTATTTATGCTTTTTCTGTATGCTCAAATTTGAATGTAGAAAAACATTGTTCACTAATCCTGTTGGTTTGGTTTCACAAATTTTGCTGTTTCATTTTGCTGCGTAAAAAGCATGGTATTTTGTCTGTCCCATCAGTTACCAACTAAAGTGAAGGCAACTGAATGGACTCACCTTTAGTTTTATTATTTAAAACACATTTTTATCATTTCTGTACCATTTTTCTGGAGGACTGATCAATCCATTTTGAAATAAATGGTTGGTTATTTATTTAGTGGCCTTTTCTTTCTCAAAAAGTATTGTCTGAATGTCCCGCCAGTTACCGTGGAATGTCCCAGCAGAGATTTTGTTGATTAATGACACAGTGGAAGTAACCATGAGTCTGGGTGTGTCTCGTGTGTCTTTGTCAGCAATTTTGCACCCACACTATTACATTATGTCTGCCAACCATGCTGGCTAAACCGACAAGCGTATCTAGTTTGGAAAGAATTACCTTCTAACGTGGACCCGCAACGCATCCTGTCCTCTCTAAGAGAGACTAAGATCTGCAACTTGATTTTAAAAACATTTTAATCAGATCTATACAAATTATTTATAACAACTTTTTAGAACGTCATCAATGTGATAAAACTGTATAAAAGTATTTAAAATTCCATCATTAAATTTAGTAGCTCTGAATATGAAACATAGGTAAAGAACTTGTACCCAAGTAGGCCGTGCAAGGGTCCAAAGTGACTGTTATCGTGCCGACGCGCTGTAAAACCGAAACTCAAATTTAAACTCAAACCCAGTTTGAAATCATGTTATTTCAGAACGTGTGCTGTCTTCTCAAAAATGCCCCGGCTTGTTGCAGAGTCGTGCAGTGGTAACTGGTTCAAGGCACAGACTAATAAATTAACCAGACTGGAAACACGAGCTTCGGGCTGTGTCGTTTTTTACGGATTTTCCCGAGCGGCGACTGTATAACCAACATGGCCGCTGCTCGGGAAATTCCGATTCTAGTTCTACCTGCAGTAGAAATGTTTTTTTTTATTTGTCATGATTGGTTGTACATGTATTAATTTCTTGGTGCGGGACCAAACTTCCGCGTTCAGTAGGCGCGTCAAAATGGTATCATTCAAAATTGTAGCTATCCTGAAGCGTCGGTCGCTACCTTAAACCTAAAATGGCGGATGGTTCGTGACCTTTCGCTGTTTTGTGACGTCACACAATGGTCTGGGTATTTTATTAGTCTGTGGTTCAAGTGCCTCTTCACAAACATGAAAGTCTGCATCACATGCATCACACATTTAAAGTTGTTGTTTTTTTTTGTAAACATGTTTGCTCGCTATTTTGAAGTTATTCTCTTGAATTGAATTCCTAAACATTTGAAATCCACCTATAGTTTATCCTATGAATGACATAACAATAACCGGGTCAGACAACTTGTCCCCCAGGACTGATCGTTTCTCTCTGTCCACCACTGATTCAGGTACGCCTTCCAGGAATTCTACAGGTAAAGCTTCAGTTGAGATGGTAGACCTGGAGGATGAGTATGATGATCTCATCTATAAACCTGAACAGTAAGTGTGCCCTCTCTCTCCCTCTCTTTGTCTCTTTCTCTCTCTCTGTCTCTCTCTCTCTCTCTCTCTCTTGCTCTCTCTCTCTCTCTCCCTTGCTCTCTCTCTCTCTCTCTCCCTTGCTCTCTCTCTCTCTGTGTCTCTCTCTGTCTGTTTGTCTCTCTCTCTTCCTTTCTCTCCCTCTCTCTCTTGCTCTTTCTCTCTCTCTCTGTGTCTCTCTCTGTCTGTTTGTCTCTCTCTCTTCCTTTCTCTCTCCCTTGCTCTCTCTCTCTCTCTTGGTCTCTCTCTCTGTCTGTTTGTCTCTCTCTCTCCCTTTCTCTCTCTCTTTTGCTCTCTCTCTCTCTCTGTCTCTCTCTGTCTGTTTGTCTCTCTCTCTCCCTTTCTCTCTCTCTCTTTTGCTCTCTCTCTCTCTGTCTCTCTCTGTCTGTTTGTCTCTCTCTCTCTCTCTTGCTCTCTTTCTTGCTCTCTCTCTCTCTCTCTCTCTGTGTGTCTCTCTCTTTGTCTCTCTTTCTTTCTCTCTCTCTCTACGAGCCAGACTTTTTAATAATTGTATCTCTTTGCTTAGAATATACCGGCAATATCTGTCAGCACGCTTCACTGAAAGCCTCCCTGGCCCTCCCTCCCCCTCCCCCACCACATTTTCCCTCCCATGCATGCTTTTCTTACTCCCCCCCTCCCCCCAGCCATTTTCCTCCCCACCCCCCCCCCCCCAGCATACATGGCATTCTACAGATTACCCCCAAATTTACCCCAGCTGTTTCAACACTATTAAATGGCAGAATATAACTACAGTCATGAAATTCGATAAGGCAGGTTTCACGCATGTGGTCTGCCTTAATTATCCACAAAATGTTGAAAAATAGTGTAGAATCAATGATGGAGTATTATATACCTGTTGGAAGGGAATCATTTGGGGATCCCAAAAATGATAATTAATTGAGCTTGAGAATCACCTATATTTCATAATATTGCACTGAAGTTACCTGCCCTTGGAAATTCAGAATTTGTAGAGTGAACAGAAAACCCTCTGGTAACACATATAAATGCATCAGCAACACATAGGAACATAACAACTAGACCAGGACATGCTTATGAAGTAGGAAAAAGATAAGAAAAGATTTTAAAATTCTCTCAGAAAATAGGTTTTTAATGTTGAATATAACGCATACAAGCCAACACATCAAATACTTATGAGGAAGTTAGTTACCAGCATCATTTTATAAGAACTGAACCTTTAAAACTGGATAAATGTTAATTAAGCAGTTCACATTAATACATTTTAATGGATGAACATTTCACAGAAAAAAGTATTCAAATTAGGAGTACAGTACTTTTAATGTATTGCAACATCAATTTATCTCCCTATCAACATGTAAATTTTAATTCATATTATGCTTACACTCATAGTCATTACAGGTATGATGCATGCAGGGTATGAAGGGCATGAAGAATATTTTTAAATAGCAACTATTTGAAATCTGTTTAAAACACATTATCCATTCACAGGACTGATATCAGAGTAAGCTAATTTCTTGAGGTATTTCCAGATCTCTCCCCTATTTGTTTGGCTGAGGTTGCTCTCCTCCGTTGCAGTCAGCCCTCGACGTCCTGTTGAAGACAACATGTCTTAAACTAAAAAATATCACGAAATAATAAGTTATTATTATCATTATTATTATTGTTATTATTATAAATATAATATAGTTACAATTTCAAATCACAGACTGTAAATGTACCTGACGAAAGCATTGTAAGACAGTCTGTTTTTCTCTAACAAATGAAAGACTAGGATTGCACAAAGTGAATAAACGTAATTAAGCATTGTTTGAAAAATAAGAGTGGTAAGGAAACTCCTCAGGTGGAGCGAGGCAGATGACACTCTTCAGAGGAAGAGTGGATTCTTTCATTAGATGTTTCGGCCTTTAACTTCCTGACATCTTCTAGAACCGCCGGCCACACGAGTTCACGACTCTCGGCGTTCCTCACTCACCTTTTTTTTTTTTGTCGCCGCCAGGTCCTCTTTGGATTTTCTGGTTTCTTTTTTTCTGTGCAGGTGTCTTATCCATTTTGCCAAAAGTGCCACTGCTTATATGGTTTAATTTTAGGCTATACGAATTTAGTGTTCACTTCTTTTACACCAAATCCAGCAGGAAGCATTTTCCGCTGTTGTTGCTATTTCCTTAAGGGCACTTCTAATTTTCCTGCCACCTCGATTGAGTTTCTTCAGAAGAGAGTACATTGTTGAAACGACAAACCCCCTTGCTCCTACTTCCACGGCGAATATGCTTGACTTCATTCCAGCATTCCTTACATCCCTCAGGAGATCCTGGTATTTGGTCACTTGGTATTCACGCTGCTCCTCAATGTTTGTTTCATACGGGACCGTTAGCTTGATTAGGACGTATGTCTGAGCTTCCTTTGAGCTTAGTACAATGTCTGGTCTCATATCGGAGGTCCTTACCAGCTCGGGATAATCATTCCATCCTTCCAAGTCTGCTACCACTTTCCTGTCACTGGCTTCGTCTAGTAACCCGGGTGCAGTGGAATGTATGTTGGTGCGGGTATTGATGGATGCCTGGATGAATGTCTTTGTTTTTGGTTTGTTAGACTTCCTCTTTGCCTTTTCTACTTCTGATGCAATGGTCGTTGCCAGAATTTCAAGGACCCGATTACGTCGCCAGGTGTATCTTCCACAAGCTAATGCGACCTTGCACTCAGACAGAATGTGTTGCAATGTCTGTTTCCCTCTGCACAGCGGACATTCGTCGCTGGACTCTTTGCTCCATTGAGTGAGGTTTGTCTTTGTGGGAAGGACATCGCATGCAGCGCGAATACTGAACGCCAGCTTCATAGGCGCCATGTGCCAGATGTCGTTCCATGAATATGCTCTTTGCAAAGCGTTCTCTCAGTTTGTCCCCTGACCTTGCCCTCCTTGTTGCACTGCTTTCCGAACTCTTTTCTCGTCTTCCTCGCATCTGATCTCTTGAAGTACCATGTCTCGCTTTTCTTTGGGTCCTGCTGTAGACACCGGCGGATATGAATGTTCGCCCAATCCTCTTCTATACGACTGAGTGGTTCCGATGATTTCCTTTATCTGCAGGGCGTGTTCTGCTGCTGCGACTGCTTCTCTCACTTTCCACTTTCGATCTGTTTTCATTTCAGGTTCTGTGTTTCTTACCACTTCATCTTGTGAACCCTTGAACATTAGATGAAGGCGGGCCTTCCCTACTTTGTATTCCTCATTCAGGGATTTAAGTGGTTGTACATGTACTAGCTTTGCTTGTTTGCATGCAAGTGCGTCATCGGTTAAGCATGGAGGGAGTCCGAGCCATTTTCTTGTGTAGCGATTTATCTTTGCCTTTAGCCCCTCCACAGTTGAGGGTGGAATCTCATAGACTAGCAGTGGCCATAGAAGTTTGGGGATAAGGTTGAACTGGAGAATCCATAGCTTGAACTTTCCTAGGAGGCCAAACTTGTTTCTGAGAAAAATGGCTTATGATGAAAACCCCGTGAAGGTTTATGACGATGTTCATAATTCTTACAGAGAGAAAGACAGTTAGTCACCTTGCATAAAATAATAGTGGTTCAAGTACTGAAGTTGTGTATTAAGCTGCCAAGTTAAATTTAGAAATTTTAAACGGTAATGCCAACAACTTACACTTGCTTCAGTTAGTGCACAGCAAAGTCACCCACATAGGCCTTGTTCATAGACAATGTGAAGTTTTCACACCTGCAAGCACAATACAACCATGCTCAGGATCTGAACTTTATGATGTAGCTGCTGACACTCTGTATTTGATGAATTTTCCTTGTTCCTGAAATGATAAAAGTGGTAGTAAGTAACCAAAGCCCACCCCCCCCCCCCTTCTGAAAGCTGTCCTAATTCATTTTCGGGTTTTTTCAGTTTTTGTTGTTTTTTTTGTTTCAATTGTTTCTTGTTTGACCTGGCGAAGGATTTGATATAATCGGAAAACTTGAATTTTCTCCCATTTTAATTCTTTTTGAATTTCTAGTACGGTTTGTTTGTTTAATGGTCTTTTTGTGTTGTGTTTTTATGTTGCACTTGTTCCTTACAAGGGGTTTGCAAAATATAACTTGTTATTTGTTTTGCCAAGTTTTGTATTTGGCTTTAACAGCTCTGTCCATGGCCTGGCCGAGGACGCGCAATTCCCCATCTGCAACCCCTTTGCCATGCTCTGAACCAAATAATATACGCTGTACTTTTGTTACAGACATGAGAGTGAGGTCGGCAAGCGTGCTCTTGCCCTTATTTCTAGATTTAATCTAGATCGACATTTTTCTCTAAGAAAAAAAAAAAGAAAAAGAATCTGGCGGCTCCAGTATCCAAAATCAGATTTTATTACTTTGTTTTCAATTTCAAAAAGAACAAAAAAAAAAAAAAAGGTAATCTCAAAACCTAGATCTGCATCTTATGTACAAAGCTAAAACTAATCATGACAGGAAGAACATAAATAGTCGGCATAAATAAAACCTAAACTCATTCTAATATGAAGATCATTCACAAACTAAGACCTGCAAACTGGGGAATTTCCGATTTTATCATGACAGATTCTGTTCGTTTGAACTATAGGCACGGACGAGCTTGCGGGTAAACCCGATGCTGACTAGATCTAGAGCGATCGGGACAATGCGATCAGTATCGGATAGACAGATTTATGATAACTATAAATGCAAACTTACCCAACAGCTATCGAATCCAAACTGAGGATTCAAAATGTTGTGGTCCGAAGTGTTTTCTCAGAGCACAAACGATGTGCTGGCTGTCTGCATCGAGAGCAACAAAATGCCGAAACATGAAATCGTACGGTACTATGTGTCGGAAAAATAGCGGGTCGCGTGAATTCTTCAGACCAAAAATACTAAAATTTTCTTGTAAAACCGACAAATTTGTTTACACAACGCAAAATCCTGCTTTTTTTCAATGTCCAGGTAAAAATTAGGTCTGAACTGTGTCACGAGCAGAGTTAGGGTCTTGGGGATGTTACGACTGCACGAGAGGCAGCTAACTCACACTCGGACACAACCACACAAGAAAAGTATTAAATAACTAGAGCGTATATATGTCAGGCCGGTCAGGCCATAGTTTACATAAATATTAATAACAAAACAAAAGACAATAGGGGTATATATCCAAACCAAAAAAAAACTCTAATTAATAACTTAACCAATGATATTCATGTAACTATGGAGGTACTGCAATCAATAGCAAATAGGTATATTATACGAAACTAGATATCAATTTAAAGTGACAGTTGAGTCGCCACTGGCCAGTCGCCAGGCAAACTCTCCATAAATCATATGGGCTTTAAATGTTAGGAGAGCCCAGTACGTTCAAAGCCTACAGATGCACTCTTCGGCTTGTAGGTAATTTAAGCAGTTGCCAAAAGACTATATTTTATGCACAATCACTATTCGATTAATCAACAATGTGCTATATTATTCCAATCATACTATGGCAATAGATCTATCATACAGGACACTCGTGGTCGAGTGCCAGCTGGGGTTTCCTTAGTCTTCCTATGAGGCTGTAGTTCTCTCTCTATCTCCGATCTCTATTATACTTGAATAAATAAGATATATTACCATTGCTCACGCCTACTGGTAGGCGCGAACATCAATATAGCGCAGCGTGGGCTTTCAAAGGTCAGCCCACTCAGACCTTTCTTTCTAGAGCTCAGTCAGTCCGTTAGCAAGGACTTCTTGTCTTCAAAGCACACAGTTCAGGTACTGGTCAACCGGAGATACTTCACGACACGATGCTTCTGCTCGCCTGTATTCACCTAATCTGAACGTTACACGATGTTATATACTATCTAACTACCCAGCGTGCTAGTCCGCTGGCCCAATTAGTTCAGCTATCTCATAGGTCGAAACCTCCCACCATTTTAATTGTAGTAATACGTCTGCACTATTCTACCAGCCAGTTAACGTGCAAAAACTTGTCTAGTCATACTTAACAATGTCAACTATGCCCACCTTGTTTCACCCCTACTCCATTACTTATTAATCACGAACATTAAAACCCACCAGCGTGAATCTAACAGTTTAAATTTACATTTATTTACTCACCAACTATAATTCGGCGAGGGCCGTTCAAGGCCACCAGCCAAATTCTCATGGCCCTGGTAAACAACAACAACTCACTCTCTGCGTGAGTTTTAATAACATCTGAATCATGACAAACTGCAAAAAACAACTAATTCCGTAGCAAATTTACAGAACCGAAAGTTCGGATCAACCAATTGTCCCCACCATACAGGAAGTAAACAAAGGCAGATGTCCATTACAACCGTCTGTTTGACAACAGTAAACGATTTTCTTTTTTTCCCGGCATTTTTCTTGCAAAAGAACCCATTTCTGGGAGGTTGCAAACGATTTTCAATAAGATATTTGACTTTTCTTTGGGATACCATAAAACTGGGATGTTGTATGCATCCGAAAAGTCACGAACGATCTCCTTAAAAAAATAAAATAAAATCAGTAACTCGGACAACGGCAACTTAAAATGGTTGGCATGTTTATTTGGAACCAACACAAACCAAAAACAGCCCAGAACAACATTTTGTCACACTTATGTCCATTTTGTGGCAGGGCAAACTTCAGGTGACCTATTATGGCCACAAGCGTGAAACCTGCCATAATTGTCCACAAACCAGGTAACTCGATATACAGATGATAGTATTTCATGTAAATTTTGATATTCAGTTCTGTTCAATATAATAGGGTGGTTGGGAGATTGATGACTGGAATGTATTGAAATGAAACAAAGAGCTGCTGTCTTGATCGTACCAGGTACAATTATTATGTGACAATGAGGCGAACTTTGGCCTGGGGGCGTCTTGAGGTTGCTGCAACCCCGTCATTTGAAAAAAAAAAGCCGGATGAAAAATCTGTGCAGTGTGTTATGAAAATTTGCTGAAAGGTTGTGTCAAATGTGAAGATCCCTCTGGCAATTCTGTCAAAGCTGATTAGGCTCCAGGGAGGCAACTTTTCAATGATAGATACGCATTTTTATCTATCCTGTATGTGTAACAAACTCCGCTATCTTTCGTGTGCTGAAGATCTGCTCTAATGTATGAATTGTACACATAAAATATAATAATAGCAACTTTAGTTTCTGTTTATTCCAACTCCACTTTTTGCACATTTGAGAAATTCCACGTTAAACGTTTGCGGCTTTACTGTAATGATAAGGAGTTAGAACAAATCGGAACGGTGAAACAGTTTGATAAGTGCCACAATGCATTTTAAGTAAATGTCAAAGTGTGCATTTGTTGTATGTCCTTCTACATACTACACGAGCTCCAGTTTTGTTTTTTTTTTCAGAAAATGGAGATAGACCAAACAAGGATTAAGGTCGCTAGTTGTCATATTCCTCTCCAGCATTGCGTAAAATGCTAAACAATGTGGTTTATTTGATCAAATATGAATTTTATCATTCATAAATTTCATTTTAGGGTTTGGGTGTCTCTTGATATCGCTATATTTATTCCCCTTTTTCCTCCACCCCCCCCCCCTTTTTTTTTAGGGGAGGGGGGGGGGGTTAATGTCGTGTATAAACTGAAATTAAAGTGGGCTGAATGTTGTCTCAAGAATCACAACTCAAAACCCAAACAAACTTTCCCAGGCCTACAAGATAGGCATGACCGATGGCCTGTATGATACATGATGTAGTTTAGCTCTGACTCTGAGGTTGAGGGTCCCAAATTATGGAACACTAAAAAATGTGATGGGCAGCAGTTTAAAAAGTTTTTATTCTGTCTATTCTATCTTGTGTGTTCAAATAGTAGCTGTAGTTAGGGGACCGTAGACTAATTACAAAGCCGAATGGAGAAAATACCGAGCTGGATTCAGTGCTCATCTCATGATGTTCGTCCATCGTTCTCGATGATGACCATGACTTCATCTTCTATTGGTTTGTGGGGTGTTTTCTAAGGTGGCTGATGAGTCCAATCTGGGTGCGGAAATGTCTGCCGCGTATTGCGCACTTCAGAATGGTGGGTGGCTGGGAAGAAGAGCTGGCTTTTGGTGCTTTCCGCGCTGACCTTAATCAATTTGCTTTCAGTGGATGCCTTGGATCGCTGTTCAGCTGACTTTGCCCATTTCTTTATCAGGCTGCGCCTATAACTTGCTCGAGTCCCTTATCAACAGCCGAAAATGGTAGCCAGCGAATTTTAAGCAAACTCGGTGAAAAACACACAGCAAAGCAATTGTTTATGCCCAACATAAATCTTTTTCACAGCGCTAACTTTTTCTAACGCTACGACTCATTAATCTGGATCTCCCGCTGTTCTTTTAACGTTCAGCTAATCCCGCTACCGTAAACCTGTTCTATTTCAGTGTCCTGTCTCCGTGTCTACGTTGTTATCATTGACTTGTTGCACTGTTTGTTGCAGATTGACAGATGGTCACAAAGCACTGATACGGGTAATCAGAAAAATCAAATTCTTCGTTGCACGAAGAAAATTCCAGGTAGGTACATAAGTCATCTCGGTGTGTATGTGGTGAACGCACATTGACACGGGCTTTCCCCATGTGAAAGGATGAATAATAATACTAACCCTTGTCTTTTGATTATTTCTGTGAATCAATGTAAGCTACAGTCATAGGATGTGTCTTTATGGGTCAGGGTTAGGATTAGAGTCCAGGCCAGGGCATAACTATCAGGAAAGATGCCTGGTAATAACTCTGGGGGGGGGGGGAGTACTTAGGCAGGGATAGTGGTCCCCATGGATCAGGATTAGGGCTAGGGCCAAGACATCGCTGTCCAGGTTCAGGTAGATGCCTAGCAAAAACTTCTGGGGGGGGGGGGGGGGAGAATGCATATCAAGGGGCGAAACATAATATGTACCGGCAGACATTTGGCTTTGGCCAGGCACCCTGACAGCACTACCCTCTACCCTTACCCGAACCCCAACCAATTAGGATAACTGTCCCTACCAAATCACCTGTGTAGTCATAAATCTGATCGATCATTATCTACCCATCATAAAGTGATAAAGGCATCATCGACTACCCACTTCGTACATAATACTATATATACAACCATTGTGACGCACTATAACTGCAGGTATGTAATAAACGTACAACTGTGTTTGGCAGGTGCATAATTTCCATGAACAATTTCAGTGAAGCGGCAAGTTGTCACAGTGTCCTTCATAATTATGTGAACAGCTGTCCGTACGTGAACAGCAAGGACAGGCTGTAAGGTAAAAGCGCAGTTTAGCCCTCCAAATTGTGTTGGGCATGTTCAATACTTAGTATCGATTACTTTAGATGATTTTGGTTAAGTGGTAGGCAAAGTTATTCATACTATGTAATCAAAATACCCAACCCTATTTACCATGATCTCGAATTAAAAGGAGTAATAGACCGAAAGGCTTGTTTTGAATTTACAACGTTTTGAAAACTGGAGAGGCTGTTGAAGAAAACCAGAATTCTCGGGGCTTTGGACAGCTGTTCACTTAAGGACACCACACACGTATTATTCAGTATGTCATGGCTGCATGTTGATCTATTCCACTGGCAAAGTTATCAGGAAAATTATCACTATGCAACACAGCAGCACAGTAGTTTATGGTAGGAAAGCAGCTGTCACTGCTTAATGGGGTAGAACTCATCATACTATAATGAAGCTAGAGGATGAACGTCGTGTAACCACCTAAAAGTACGTGACTAACTGACCAAAAATTACGAAACCTTATGCACAGCCTCTATGTGTGATGATAGATTAATTGCACACATCCATTTTGGACAAAATGCATTGTTTTATATTATATAATTATATTCATTTTTTTTAAACCTCGTAAAAAATAAAATAAAAAAATTAAAAAGGAGATGCACTTACGACATGTAGAATCGAAAAGATTGATCGGAAATTTCGTTTATCGCTTGTCGTTGTTCTGTGTCGCTTTTTACACGATGTTGGTTGAAAATAGATTTTAAATATCTCCGAGTCAACAAGCCAACTAGTGCTTGTAATTTTTTGTGTCTCTTCACAGCAAGCACGGAAACCTTATGACGTCAGAGACGTTATAGAGCAATATTCACAGGGACACCTCAACATGATGGTCAGAATTAAAGAACTACAGAGAAGGTGGGTATGCTCTCTCTCTCTCTCTCTCTCTCTCTCTCTCTCTCTCTCTCTCTCTCTCTCTCTCTCTCTCTCTCTCTCTCTCTCTCTCTCTCTCTCTCTCTCTCTCTCTCGCTCTCTCTCTCTCTCTTCAAGTACCGGATCTGGAACAGATATCGACGATCATGGTTCGCCACTCATTCCTCCGCTCGGATGCTCTCAAAAAGCCCATTTTATTATTGTCCTGGTTTTTCCTGTCGCCCATCTGTTCAAACTCTCTAGATATGTTATTCTTTGTCTACCTCTGCTTTATTTGCCCTCTATTTTCCCAGTTACAGCAAGGTGTTCAAGACCTTTGTGTCGATTCAGGTGTCCCATGAACTGCAATTGTCTCCCCCACCCCTCCCCCCCCCCCAGGAAAAAAATCAGATTGTTATGTTATTTCAGGGTACCGTTTTGTTTTTTTTTTGACAAGACAGGTCCACCAAAGGCCACCTTTTATCTGAGAGAATCTGTACATGTCTAATGTTGGCCTCAGTCAAATTGTAAGACACCGCTAAGATGGCAAAATGTCTGTGTGCACGATTATTTATGAACAGCTGGAACGTTCAGTTCAATCATTCACACGTACAAAACACAGAAATTATGACATCATGCAGAAGTTTAGTTTTCCATGAACAAACAAATTCTGTTTCAATTCTGACATGAATAACAATTTTGAATTCAAATGCACTGAAAACACTGTTAAGTTTTAAATGTATTTTACATGTATGACAACTTGGCATGGCCTCGTGGCATTCTTCACAACTGTAATTGAAAGTCGAGAGTTTTTGCCTGACCACTGCTTCAGACTTCGGTGTTGCTCCAGTGTCCCCAGATTTTTAAAGCTGACACCAAATCATTTTGGTATAAATTGAAACATCGGACTGGAATAAATGTACTTTCAGATACAGTTCTTCTGTTTGTTTCCGTTTTTCTTTTTTTTTTTTTGGTTTTGGTTTGTTTCTTTTAAATTCTAGTCCTAAGGATGAAGAAATTGACCACATTTACAGAGTTAGATTTTAAGATATTTTTTACAACATGTTAAAACCCATGAAACATGAAACTCCCAAAGAATTTAAATATAGCAAGTAACTCTGAACGTTATGTCCTAAGATTAAATTGCTATTTAGGTATAGACCTATGTACAATCGCTCAGTTTGTGTTACCAAGCAATCAACTCTACAGAGAGAAATTTAGCGAGATATTCTGAATTTAAAATGAATTCCACCACCATTTTTGGAGGAAAGTTCAATATTGAAATTCACATCCTCAAAAATTCATTTCTATGCCTTCGCAACTGTACAAAAGACATGCTTGAAACATAACAGGAATCTTACGTCTGTGGATTTAAACCATGATATCGCTGGCTCTATTATGAAACTGCATGAGTGCGAAAGATTGAATTTTACAGGAGATATTTTACTTGAAAGGTATTTCTTTTCTTAAATAAATTTTAGCTATAAATATTTGAGATAAGCCTATTCCACATCTCATTAAAAAACTTTTTAAAAACCTTCAAGGGTCTCATCAAATTTTGATATTTGGCAAAAAAAGGGTTGTCCTCCGCAGCTGCGCGAATAAACTTACTTGGTTTCATGATTGGACCAGCGAGACGATGCGTCAGTGGGAAAATGGCAAATAATTATGACGAAACATGGCATTTTCAAATATGTGATCCGTAGAGGATATATTTAAGACAGCTGGATTATGAAATTTGATATTATCTAACTCGAACATAAATTATACAACCTCAATCTATACCTCAGACACAGAAACAATGGCACCTTCATCTTACAGAAGAAAATAATAATAATAATAATGGCAGTATTTCATCTCAACACTACAGCCTGAATGACAGTATCAAAAATTATTGAATTACTTTCCTCAAGTGTTAACTAATTTAACGTATTGGCTTTCGTATCCACCAACTGTGTTTACTTGCGTTTCAGGCATTTTGTTTATTTTTTGAAGTTGTAAAAATGAGAAACAGAATGTTTAATTTTTGTTGCTCCCTTTGATAAGGCCGCAGTTATCTAGACTGGGCGTGGCACTTATGCGCAGTGACGCTGCGCCCAGAAGGCCCAGCGGCCATTATTGCGTGGCAAAACATCGCTGCGAGTGAACACAGTGAAAATGTCCTCGTGCGATTAAGCGTACTTTGAAATTTGTACCACAACAAAGTCAGAATTTCAACTGTGTGTGTGTTGGTGAGGCGTAGGGGAAGAAAAGAGAATTCAAAAATATATGTGAAAGGTGAAAAGGAAGGAGAATAGGGCTAAAGGAGAGACAAGCAATAATGAAGAAAAATAGCAAGAAAAGTCTCAATCCAATTATTTATTATTATTATTATTGTTGTTATCATAATAGCGGAATAATTGTGATTCTAAATAAAAATTACAATAAAATAATGAAGGAAAAAAAAGGATGAAAAGTACAAACAAAATGGTGGTTGTTGGGTGGGGGGGGGGGAGTAGATGGATGAAAACAAGCTTTGGTAAAAGAGAGATTAGAGAAGTAAAGAAGAAAACATAAAGAAAAGGCAATTCACACTAAACAAACAAACAAGAAAAAAGTTTGAATTCCAGTGATTTGATGAAAAAAGAAATATTATTGTGAAAAAAGACAATTCCACCCCCCCCCCCCCCACGATAGTGTAAGTGGTAGACGAGAAGAAAGCAAAGCACAGATAGCGACCGTGAGTGAAAGACAAGAGCAGAACAAAAATTGTTTACATATTATTACATATTTTTTTCTCTTTTATAATCCATTTCCTTTCTGTATTTACATTGTGTGGTGTGTGCCTAATACAGGGCCCATAAACCGAGAGTGCGTATTTGTAACTTATAATAGTTCAGTTTGTAAATCTTTTCAACTACAACCTTATTCCCTTACATCTGGTCCTTAGGCGACTAACCGCCTGTAGGTATTCGTTTGCTTTGCCACACTATGAAAATGGCCGCCGCGCTCCACGGTTGGCTTCGCTTCACGGGCCACGAACGAAAGGGAGGATGCAGTCTTCTGAATGTCGGTCACAGATATTTGGTACAATGTCCATGAACGGAAAGAGTGCATAGCGCCATGATTCACATGACAGCTAGTGCAAGACTAGATTATTATGAGAAACTTTATGCGGAGGGTGGGGGGGGGGGAGAGAGAGAGAAAAGGGATGGGCCACAGGTCTTTCCCTGACAAAGCCGGGTACTTCATCTAGTTATTTCAAATAAATACAACCAAGCGTTAGAGTAAAATATTCCTTGGGGGGGGGGGGGGGGGGGGAGTCTATGAACAGAGCGACTTAACATAAATTTCTCAAATATAAAACTGTTTCTCATTTTGTTATCTTTCATTAATTGTAGAATTTATGAAATAGATCAGCGGTATGTAGACCAGGTCATCATGCTGCAGTAATGTCATCTTCATACAACTACTGGAACCAACTGACAGATCCACTGTCATTTTATACGAAATCTTGCCTGTCTTCGGAACAAAAAACTAAATGTATTGCTATTATAGTCCTAGTCAAGTTTTTCTCAATCCAATCTGTGCCCATATTTTGCCCATCAACACTTCACAACCCTTTATATAATATACATATGAAATTAGCTAAAGACTTTGAAAATCACAATATTACATTAAAGGAATGTGCCTCTTGTCACAATCTGTTCAATAGAAAAAACATCAGCACATTGTCTACTTTATGAAAATTTTACTGTTTTTCACTGATCGTCGCACACGCTGTATTGTCCATTAAAAATTTCTTGCCTGCACATACAAGATATAATCCTAAAGTTACATACATTAATTTTGTCAGGAAATACCAGGCGTCCAGCATCCTTTCACACTCATTCTACACACTTCAGAGTCCCCAGTCTTTCCGAGTCTTAAGTGCTGAACACGTTTCTATCCCGAAGATGATATGATGGTGTGTCACACAATTTTTCAACACCATTTTGTGCACAAAAAAGCAACAATTTTATGACAGTGCTACAAACAAAAATTACCTATCACAGTGATATGTCAATGGGAAACTGAAAATCTGCGCTGTTCAACATGCTCAAGTTGTCCACTGCACGGGGCAGCATCAGGCCATAACTGGGACGGTGTCCTAGCACATTCTATGGATAAACTATTGAAGTCCGTCCGTGCTGCGATTGGATAATAATTATGACGCACATGAGTTATAACTTACACACACCACAACATTAACAAACAGCTGCACAATAGTTTTTGAATGATTTGCCATTCTTGGCCAGGCAACTTGAAGTACACAATGGAGCAATTTCAAAGCCCCTAAACAAGCCTGTCCTTTTTCCCCATCTTTAACCTCTAAATACGAGCTGATAACTGATAGCAAAGTTTTCAGGTGTCTGACACAAGCAATTCCCATCTGATTGACAAAGTCTGGAAGCAACATGATGTAATGCAGACGCAGAATCAGAATATTTTCTCCTTGCGCGTTGAGTAAAAGAGTCTGGAAAACATGGTGAAGTCGATATAACGGCTTTTGTCCCAATGGTTCGAGATCTTCAGAAGGCACGGCAAAAATCTGCTGATAACCTGTGCTTTCTTAGAGTGTATCTCGTTCTTCAGTGTGTCATAAATAACATAGACCTCACCAAACAATTTCAGTTCTGCCCCTGTTGAATGTTTCACTAAATGATGCAAACATAACAGTGAAATAATGAACAAATAAAAAAAAAGAAAGCCTCATTACAAAGAGTTTCATTTGTATTTTTGTCGGTGCTTTTGTAATTGGAGATGGAGATCGATGCGAGTGCAACATAATAACGTAGCATGCATGTCTTAAAGTAAAACGTAAATCTGGAGGTCTATCTACCATTTCTGTGAGCAAAAAAAAAAATAGTATAAATATTAGTTATATAAAAGAAATTTTAAATTTTAAAAAAGAACATCAGCTTTGGGAATTGAATGTGCCCCTGAATAGTTCCTCCTTCATGAGTTTAATGTCTTTGATTCCTTGCATTCCACATTTTGCTCCTGCAACTTTGCAACCAAATGTAATAGCCTGAAGCAATTGCCGCCCTCTGGATAGAGCAAAAATTGTTGCTGCATTGAAAGTGTCCCCTGCTCCACATGTATCAACAACATTGTCTGGAGGGAAGGCAGGAGCAAATACTGCGCCAGTTTCACTGGACATAGCCGCTGCCCCTTGGTCTCCCCAGGCACAAACAACAGTAGCGCCTTCCTTAAGTCTGGAAAAATACTCATGTACTGCATCTTTCATTGAATTGTAGCCTTCACTCCTAGCAAAATCTTTGCTCACAAACATGAGATCTGGAAGTTGCCACATTTCGTACTTTTCTAATCCAGGAGCAAATCGGATTTTTTCTGCCTCTAGAGATATAATAATAGGTTTATAATGTTCTTGTTTCTTCCTCATATTCTCATTGAACTCTTTAATATGTCTCAACATTTTTGCAATTTCGCAAGCATTGTCTCTACCTTCAAAGTGAATCCATCCAAAGATCTCTGAACTCAGTTTGATATTTTGTTGAAAATGCTCCAGGGTTAACTCAGGCAAATTTTTGTTCGTGTGTAGAATGGTGCGACTTTGAGTTTCTTGACTAATTATAACAAATGAAAGAGGGCAGGTAGCATTCGGAAGAATAACAGAATGATGGAAGTTAATCTTATGCTCCTTGAAGTCGTTCAGAATGAAATCAAGTTCTTTGTCATCAGCAAGAGTTCCGAGAAAACCTGCATGGCCACCAAGTAGAGAGAGCACTATGGCTGAACTTGAGGCATTGCCACCTCTCTGCCTGTAACAATCCAAGCAGCTATGTCCCACATCTTCCGCTGGATATTTTGGTAACACTTTCATAATATCCACACAAGCGAGGCCTACAAATAAAACTTCACGTTCCGAATCAGTTCCGAATGAAATGCTGGTTTCTATCTTCTCCATCTTGTATTAAATTTTCCTTCTCGCCTGGTATGGAATCTGAGCAAACTCTTTTGACGGAAAGTACAATACAATCACCGTCGGCGTCCTGTCGACAAGGAAGCAAAGTTAGTTTGGCAGTGAAACTAGCGGTGGGCGGCACCAGCACTTTTAAAATGTGGCAACTCCACCAGGCTTCGACAACACCCACTCCAATGTCGCCACGGCTCTTTGCTGGAAGGTTCGAGCGGCTGTTCCTGTCTGCTAACTTTGTTAATGATAATAATATGCAAAGAGGAGCTAGCGTCGGCGTCCACGGTGAAAGTATTACCTGCCTCTGTACATGGTTCGCTGGCCAAAATGCGTGTTTTCTCTTAAGGAAAATTTCGTATTTCTATGGCTACTTTGAATTCAAGTCACTTTCTGTCTAATGATGCTCTACGCATGTAGCAAGTGGGATAGGAAGCAAAATTAATGGTCATCGAAAAATTCATACTATTATGCATATTTAAGTACTACGACTAGTGTTCATAATTTTAATCTTTCGACATTTAGAGGACATGTAAAATCAAAGGGAAATCAGTAAATCACAACTTTCAATTATTTAAAAATCACATAATTTCAAAGTCTACCTGGGAAAATGCTTTATATGATGAGAAAACTGATTCAGTCTAATTTCATGGGATATGACAACCATTTCATAGTCATTAGTTGTTTTGATGTTATTGCCTGTTGTTGACAGACCGCTCTGTTCAAAATGGGATAAAACATGAAACCATTCTCGACATTGGTACTCTATTCTCTTTACTGGTAATAATATAAATTATCCATGGCTTGGATTTGTGAAAAATATAAAGGGGCCCTCTTCCCCCTCCACATTGTAAACATTAATCATATAAATGATACAGCTAATAATTAATATCATAGGCCTACCACAGCACATTTCATGCACACAGATGATTACAGATCCACAGAAAAAAAAAAAAGTATTTCCCCTCGCTCTCAGATCTTATCGCTAGATAAAATGGAAGTTTACTGCATTTAAATACATATGTGCTGCGCACTGTTTTCCTTTCATAATCAATGGGATTGATTCATTTAAGCCTACAAATGATCCGCTGATGACTCAAAAATAAAACGCAAATGGTTGTGCACAAGAAATATTCAGGAGCATAAGCCTTCAAATTTGGTGTCCTTACGGACTTGATAAATGATCACACTGTTTGCGCGGGACACTAGTAGTATTGACTATTATTTATACACTAGATCAAATAAGCTTTATAATATGGATTCCGAGAGACGCAGTAACTGACTGATTTCTCTCTCAATACACGATAAATAACTGACGCATGGTGTTACATGTTTTTATTATTTTATTACAGGTGTGTCAGTGTAGGAGACACAGTTGGCCATGTTCTTTTTGTTAATATTATTAATTGTTGTTTTTGTTTCAATGTAATATTTTTACACCATCGAAGGTAGTAAAATTAGCTTGTAAGAATAATTATGTTAAGAATATGAAAAGAAGGTTTATTGCCGTAACCCTCCACTAGATGTGAACTGAAAGACAACATTTTGAATGTTCAACTTAGCTCTCTGCCCGCGGTTGAAAAGTTTGTTTATTTGGGGCACACCAAAAAAAATAATAAAATGAACCTGCAACATGTGAGACAGGAAAATGTTAGGAGAGCCGTAATACAGTAGACCCATTGCGCATATCAGCCATCTTTGATGTAAGGACCGACGCATCGCCATGGCGATTGTAGTATTGATTTTGATTCGTTAGCTGATTTGCACTGCGAGCACTTGAGGTCGTGAACCAATCGGCGGCGAGCTAAAAGTAGTTCACTACAGTAAACAATGGCACGTGTGTACATGCACATGGAAGACGTTCGATCAGTTCTTTCATTTCCTGTCCCTTGTTTACACGGATGGTAGGGAATCTGACCGGCTTGGATCCATCATTTCCATCCCTGTCATAACAATCAACTGCAAAGCAACCAGCAGGCATTTTAACCGCTTAGACATATCTCGAAGTTACACTCATCAGCTGACCCACCGGTCATCTTAAGTGTCGGAAGAAGATAACAAAAACACTCTGTGACGTCATTCCCAATGATCCTATAGACAAGGAAAAATTATTGTGAGAATGGTGCTAGGGACGCGTAGTCTAATTACAAAGCCAAATAAAGAAATACTGAGTTGTGTTCACGGTTCAGCACTGGCTTATAATATAAAATGCTACGCCCCCCTAACAGCAGGCCTATTGTGAACTAACTTTACATTGTCGTTTTTGCTAAACTTGCAATTGATGCTTGATTTGTAATACTCTGTCTAATTCTTTATTGTTTGTCTATTAGGCTTGATCAAACCATTGGCAAGCCAGCATACTATGGTAATATTCGAGACCGAGAGAGGCTTACACTCTGTGCACGTGTGGGGAGAATAGAAAATCAGGTATTTCATTTCTTTTTTAGTCACCGCAACGTTTCCCCCGGCCAGTGCGGCACATTATTGGTAATAATCTTTAGAACTGCGGCAGCTACAAACCAGGCTCTCAGTTAGCCAACACATTGCTCCTGTAGCTTTAAATCAGCCCTGTAAATAGTGCCAAAGCTACCATGCCACTACCCCTTTGTAACACTATTCAGATATTGCATTATTTTTAATTTTCATGTTGAGATATTATTATTAACATGATATCTGTATTCATTAAAGTCATTCATCAATTTCTTTGACAAATTAATGATTATCGATTCTTGTCAGCTATTTTGCATGCTTCTGAAAACCTACCATTTTAGTAAATATTAAATTACTGTGTAATTGTGGAAATAGCGTAATATCATATATTTATTACCCTTTTTATTAATGTATATTAATATTTATTAATTACCATTTTTTATTAATGTATATTAATATTATTAATATTATTAATATTTATATAATATATTATCAGGTAATTTAAAGTCAGGTGTTATTATTGTATCCTTATGATGTCTTCATGATACTTTCCCATTTTTCATATATTTGTTACAGATCAACAAGATGGATCTGAAATTAGACCAAACAATTGTTCTACTCAACATTTTAGTCCGGCAGCAGCAAATGCAACAAATCAGTTCCAGTCAAAAAGGATCTCCAGATTCTGAGGAAAATTCCTAGCATTGGTTCATCCAGTAACTTCATCCTACATTTCCATCGACAAAGTATTATTTATATAAATCATATTATTATTTATTGTGCTTTGTTGTCATACATTATAGTGCATATTTTTCATACAAGTGTGAACAAAAAAAAATCCTTCATCACTCAAATAAGTTGTTGTGCACATTTGCTAAATTTACCTCAGATCTGTTTTTTAGGAGTTAGCCTCAAGTGCTATAGCAGCCTCAGTCATCCAGATTGGGTCATAATCTCAACAATTTTCAAAATCCACGTATCAAAAAAAAAAAAGATGTCACAGTTGATAAATTGGTACTGAGCGTTGTGACAAATATTCTTCGGCTCAACTGACCAAGTCATTACATGTACAGAGTAAACGGAACCTTGATCTGAAGAAGCAGAGGGCATTATTTCTCTTTTAAAGTTAAACCCTTTAAAATTTGGCCAGATGAGATTTTGACATTGGCCAAGTTTAAAACCATAAGTGTGTTACACTTAGAATTGCTTGAGAGCTTTGAAATGTTGCATTATCTTAAAGACTACAGATAAGGGTAAATTTGTAACAGTTTACATTGTCTTTCCAGCAACAAGTCTTTTGGGTCACAAAGTCTTCCGTAAGCTGAAAATATCCTCACATTTATTGGAGACTCGACTGATGAGTCACAAATGTGACAGAACCTTAGAAATCTTTACTTGCTGTGCAAGAGAAAACAAGGTAGATTGTCCACATTGTAGAGCCTACACAACATGTTAATTTATTTAAGATTTGTAATCTCACTTTGATGAAAATGGTTACTTTGTGGCTGGTTTCCACACAAAAATGCAGAGAACAATATCGTACTTGTCACTTTTATTAGACGTGTTTGTAACATATTAGGAAGAAAATCATTCGTATTTTCTTTCAAATATTAGACAGCATGAATGGAATATTTCTGAACAATACCATAATCTGTCAAAGAAAATTAAAAACATTTTTTTCACAGATTAGACTGATTTGTGGATATATTATATAATAATTAATAATCACCATTTTGTGTTTGCCTGTGTCATATGTATTTTGAATCTAGACATAGACACGGTATACCTGCAGCAGTGTATAGATTTTTTAGTGTACTAGCTGAGTTCCCGGCCCTGCCCGGGATAAATCGATTTATTAGTTTCAGTTCTGGGTGATTATTATGGACCTGCTTCATTTTGCCTGTTCCTTTAGCTTTATTTTATTTTTGTTTGTTCGTTTGTTTTTAGATACGTTTTACTGCTCTCCCTTTGCGCGTTGACGCCCTGCGCGTCCCGCCACCATCCGTCAAATGGCTATGATTTGCGCACGGGTTAGTTTGTTTGTTAGTGAACGCATCGCAGGAAGTGATAACGTCATGTGTTGATGGAAATGAAATATTATATTTTCCTAGGCATATTGAAAACACAAAACCTGTACTTTTGGCCCTGCAACGTCAATATCTCAATTCCAGACACTTTCGTTTTCCTAGTCTAGGCACACTGAGACCACACAAAGTTTCATACTTG
The DNA here is from genome assembly GCA_963931925.1 of Onchidella celtica. Classification (NCBI taxonomy): domain Eukaryota; kingdom Metazoa; phylum Mollusca; class Gastropoda; order Systellommatophora; family Onchidiidae; genus Onchidella; species Onchidella celtica. The sequence goes on along the minus strand of OZ007570.1, from coordinate 14,045,002 downwards.
ATAGTCTAACTGAATCTCACCGATAGTACGTTTTTTAGGGGGCATGCTGCATCAGTGCATGCTAGATCTAGCTCTCACAGACACTACTGTGATTATGAATCGAATTCCGGGACCGGAAGTGGAAAAACGATTAACAAAGAAAGAGGTCATAGGTTAACGAACGTACAATTCGGATCAAACGCTCTCGCAAATTTACTGTTCTATTCTTATCGCATTATTGGAATAACTCACGAATCCCATAAGCTTTTTTATGCCTATGTACATAGGAACACTGGTCAGTATCGTACAATTGTGTGTGCCAAATTTCAGTTCAATACGTCCAGTAGTTTTTGAGTCCATAGGGAACAAAGGGGTTTTCTTACATTTTTTTTGTATAGATAGATCATTGATAAACGAAATCCCTTCAGTCAAGTAGGTCTTGCGACTAAATATAATTTTATACTAAAATTAGAGCGGTAGAAAAAGAGAAATTCAGCTTAAAACGTGAACTTGTTTAAGATCTGGTATCTCGTTTGCATTTGAATTTTTATGCGGCAGTGGAAATATTCAGAATGGATGCTGTCTAAATTCTGCTCGTAATCAGATTATATGTCATCAGATTATATGTCATTCCAACATCTCTCTTGGCCACCTTCTTTCCTCAATTTGCCCATAGGTGTGTCCAATGATCGTCCCATAAGGAGGGGTGTCAAAATTGGGCAAAAAGAAAAAGTTGTAGGCCTACGTAGCGAAGCTCCGCGTGAGAAATAATACCCAAACGATACAAAGCAAACTAAAGAGAAGACAGAAAATGTTCATATTTTCGGCTCTCGCCTTTGTCAAGGAAAAAAAACAGAAAAAAAGAAAAATGGAACAGAGAAAACAATCGAACAATAAAAGATTTCAACAGGAAATGTATAGAATCGAAGCAAAACGGGATATGTGTACATAACTGCGAGTTCTTGCTTGGTTAGCAGCACAAAAGCACGTCCGTCTGCCAATGTATGGAGGCTCGAAGTCCCACAGTTTTTCTATGGTTTTTATAATTATTTCGTCAATAAGGCGGGGTGGGACGACTTTACTATCATACTTTGACAAATTTCACACATAAGAGATAACACAAGGCGTGTCCTCTTCTAGCAGTTTACGAGCATCATTTTGACATTTGTGTCCAAAAACATCCATTTCATGTCATTCCAAGTTTCTAGTTTTGGCATTTGCTTGTCCATCCGAAATCAATTGATCCCAGTGTGATCCGATTGCCATATACAACATTTTTTTGTTATTGTTACCATGATTTCAGTTTGAGCACAAGGCACCTTTTTGTATAGTTTTCTCAATGGTAAGAACATGTATTAAGACAGGACGTAAAGTCAGAGCCACTTCTGTTTCCACTAAAAAAAAAAACACCAATATTTCAGAGTAAGTCAGTCTGTGACTAAAGCTATTGATATAGTAAAATTAATTTCTACACATTTTTAAAAAGCTTTTTTTTGTCTGTCATATTTTCTATATGTACATAATGATTGCCTTCACACAGGTACTGTATTATTTTATAATTATGGATTTATCTTTTTCTTACTTCAATCCAAACCTTTTGATCACTTTTCAGTGTTGATCCATCAGATAGCATTGGGAAACACTGTTAAAACTTCGCTTTTAGTGTAAATTTAGACTTTAAAAGAAAATTTCAATCTTTACTCGTAGTGTATTTCTGCTAAATGAACCTGAAACCCATACATGAAATGGTTTAGTCACGTGAAAAACGGAGTTTAGAAAGCAAATTAGAGTGCGAAGACAATAATTCCACAGCTACATGACAAGATTAAGTGCACAGCGAGAATTTTGTTCCCTGAATGCGCAGTTGATGTCCCTTTCGTAACATGTAGCCTAAGGCGGGGTTCTCATGTGTATGGAAATAGAAACGGCAAAAAATCCATCATATAGTAAAAAGAAAGAGTTTCCATGTGTACCGACACGGCGTAAGGAAACATTCTCTCTATTTCACTACTTGAAGGATTTTTTGACGTTTCCGTTTCCGTATACATGAGAACCCAGCTTAAACCTTTTCATGAGCTAGAAGTTCAATTAATTGCCCAGTTTGCGAGTTATTCCTCTGTCACGCCTAACTGTCTGCACTTGTCTCTTTGGTCTGCAGCCACATTTTACTTCTTCAAGCCACATTTCAGGAAGATTTGTTATTACCTGGCAGTGTTTCCCAAGACTATCTCATGTTCTTGCGTTGTGATTTTCCTTTAAATACCTTCACTGTGATAAATGAGATTTATGTAATATTTACATTTATAACATTTCCACCTGATCTTGTATTCAAATCAAAGATATTCTGGTTTGAGCAATGCTTGATTTTAACATGATATTTGTAAAATTGTTAATACTGTACTACAACTTTGTGAATATTTCATTGTTGAATACATTGAATTCATGGAAGTCTTACATGTGATCCTGAACGTGAAGGAGAAAGTTTCCCTGTAAAATGGAGTAAGTGGTGTACATGTATTTCACATTTTCCATACAACTTTGCTTATGGTATCCCTGAAGGTTCTGACACCCTCTTCATATTTTTATCTGTCTTTTTGTAACTGTTTCACATAATGTATCTTCTTAGTATTCATCACATGCACAATATCCATCCACAAGACAACGTACATTTATCTATCCATCCACCCATTCTTCCAATGAGCCTCCATTTTATTCGTCCATCCAAGCATTTGTCTTTCCAATAACATTCATTTGTCCATCCACTGAGCCAGCTGTCATTGCATACTATTTATGCCCTTTCATTAATTCAACAATGCATCATCAATATTCTGTCAACTGACCCATTTTCTTCTTCCATCTATTCATTTCTATCTATCAGTCCCCAATCCAGTCTCCATACATTCGTCAATATTTTCACTCATCCATCTGTTCTGCATACGTACAGTTAGCATTGCATTCAGCCATCCCACCCTTCCATCCAGAATTCCATATCCATCCATCCATCTACCCATCCATCCAGCCATTCATCCACCCATTGCACACCTATTCATACATCAGTCCATTCATCCATCTACCCACACATTCCACCCCTGACTTCACGCTGCTTGCATGGTTCCAGATCATATCAGAAAAGCAAACTCATAGCCTCTCTCTTACTTAATGAATATTCACTGGGAGCCATTAAAGTGGTGTGGGTGGAGGGGGAGGGAGAGAGAGAGAGAGAGAAATGGTTTTGACCCCAGCGTATAAATAGATTGCGCGCACAAGGGTAGAGAGAGTTTTGACCCCAGCCTAGCTCGTGTATGAACAGATTGCGTACAAAAGGCCAAAGAGGGGTTCTGGAGAGTGTGCTTACACTTTTCAACTGTGGTATTGTGTTGAAAAAGTTTGGTTTTTACTTTTCAAAAAAAAAAATCGAATATCATTATAATAGGCAATGCTATCTAACGAAACAAATCAAAATTAATAGTCCGTGCAAAATGCCAGTTAAAGTTTTAATAGTTTGTGGCCGCATCATGGATATTCAACAGTTTAATGGTCGCTGGGGGGGGGGGGGTGGGGGCGGGGAGAGAGAGTCGGGATCTGATTACCCCCAGAAAACACACTCAAGTCTTTTAACTGGACTAGGATAAGGAAAGATATCCAACATGATTAAACTTGAAAGAAGCGTATTAAAGGCCCTATCCCCAGTTCCAAACGGACCCTAAGCCTTATTCGTGTTCTTAAACCTCCCCCTAACTCAAAATAACGTGATATATGGGAATCCTCCCGGGGGAGGGGGGGGGCTGAAGCTAAGCGTATGAAGAGCATAATAGTGGAGAAGAGGTAATAAAAAAAACGCCAAAATGGAACGTAGATACTGTATAAATGATCTTTATGATTGCGGTTTTTTTTGGAAATGTTATGGATAGCCCCTTCGGAGGTCAGTGAACTCAAAGATATCAGAAACGGTAAGATGAGACACTCCCTTCTTGGCACCTCTAAATGAAAACGTGCACACAGTTTGCGCACTGATCGTGGGCGGGGCCTATGGCGCAGTGTATGACAAGAATGCGGATTTGTTAGTGCTACTTCGACTAAAAAAAACCCAGAGTTTTCGCACCGCGATTGAAGTTATATAATTACAAAATAAGTGACATCAATCAAGGCCTACAGCGAAACTGTAAAGTGAACAAAATTCAGTATTTTCTCTGTCTGGCTTTGTAATTTAATAGATACGGCATCGTTCATGACTTCCTCGCATTCTCCGCTAGGTGGCGGTGCGAAATCTGTGCACGCTGAACGCGCTAGCCGTCTCATCTCATTGATTCTTGTATCTTTACTGAACCTTCTGTACAGACTTCAGTCTGCAATATGAGCGTCACTCCCTCACAGTGAACAAAAATAAGCCGCAAGTCCTACAAACACAAAATGTAACCACTTCATATCGTCGGTTATTGTCCATGCTGTTGTATGTGAATTTTTGTCTTTTCGAGAAAATGAGGATTCGCACTTTGAAGATTTGTGTAAAATCAGAGGACAACATTACGTCACAAACGTACACATCTTCTTCTTCTTCTGCGTTCTTAGTGTCAGACTGTTTATATCAGGAGGCCGATAACCTTCATGAAGGACGCTGTGCTCCTGAGATCCTCTGCTGTCCCAAATAGCTTAGTGTGTAGTGCCGCACCTCGGGGCCAGCTGTCTTCCCTCTATCGTCTGTATAGGGGGCATTGTTGGAGGACATGTTCTGCATTCTCTGGGCAATTTCCACATGGGCATGTCTCAGTTTCTCCAACCCTGATTTTTTTGTAAAGATGCTGCCGGAGTCTATTATGTCCAGTTCTTAGCCTAAAGATTACAGTTTGCTCCTTTCTGCTGAGCAAGTGTATCGCATCATCTGTTACATAGCTGGGGTGACTTTGTTTCCACTTACATTTCAAGGCTGCCTTAATGTGACTTTTACATACGCATTGAAAAGTTTTTTACGGACTGGAATGACACTTATACATAATAAAATTAGGAGTGAGAGAAACACTTTCAATATTTTCCATTAGTGGTGAAATCTACAAAATGTTGCATACAACACTACGGCAAATACCCCAAGATATCCAAAGTGAGAATATTTCTTTTCCTTTCGTATCGTACAACCAACCGATTATTCGATTTCAACACATTTCAAGTTGACTACGATATAGAAAAAGACCGTAACCCCCAAAAGCAAAATTTTGCAAGAGTCACACGAACGTTTCGTGTCGCGCGTGCTCCCTTTTATTCTGCGTTCATCTTCCATTTTTGTCATGATCAATAGAAACAATTACTGTAGTTATGCAATATTATAACTCAGTTAATACGAGAGCAGGTTTCATTCTGTTAAAAGATATGTTAATAAGCGAATTTGACCTAGATGAGCACGGCCTTTTTCCCTAACACGGTTCAAGTGTGTTCTTGTCGTCTCCTTGACTTAATCTGTAGTGGCATTGTTATCTGTTGTGTTATCAGTCTCTTTCATCCGAAAGGAGAAAATTATATTGTTACAGTCTGACCTGCGTGTTACTGAAACTGTAATGGGGACAAATAGAGAGTGTCTCAAAAATGCATAGCCACTTTGAATATTTCGAGAGATACAATGTATTTGCCATATTGTTGAATTTTGTCGATTTGAGGTTTTGTCACGAAAGTGGTTCTCTCACTCCTAATTTTATTATTGTATAAGTGTCATATGGGTGTATTTTTCTTGGGCATTTTTATGCAGATTTCGATTTTGAAGCTATTGAACAAAACCCTGATTTTACACAACTCTTCAAACTTTCAATCTTCATTTTCTCGAAAAGGCAAAAATGCTACATACAATAATATGGAAACTGCCCGGCGATTTATTAATACAGTGTCGATATAATTGTCCTAATTTCACACATAATTATATCCAAGATTTGTCATTCAAATTAAAAAGGACAGATGTGTAATTACCTGAGGTATCGCATGTATCGAACTTGATGGCCATTCTGAGCCAGACACGGACAACAACACATTTCACCTGTGTTGCCAACAACACGGATTAGTTCCTTTGTGTATACATGTACTTTTTTTTTTTTTTTGAGGCACCCCGTGTATTCCATTCATTCCATTTTACTTCTGTATTAGGATTTTGCATGTAGATTGTATTTGTTGTTGTTTCTGTTATTACTGTTTCCTTCCCCCACCCCCTCACCTTCTCCTGTTTTGGTCTCAAAAGTTACTATTAATAATTAAGTCACCATGTTCAAGTCTGAAGGCACCGAAGAAAAAAAATGAAAGTCAGTTAATTGTTCACAGATTAGGCTACATTTCTGGGAAGTTTTAGTTCAGGACATCAAAATTTTAGCACAACAAGAAGGTGAAAAGGAAAACAAAAGTTGACACTGACCAGTAAATTGCATTGTAATGATAGTCTTTGACCAGTGATCAACTACCACGACTTCATGGTTGTAATGACAGACAGGGATGGCAGGCTACCTTTACGATCAATATTAAAAGTGTGAGCCTATGTGGTTACAAGTTATGGGCACAGGCTACTGCCGACATCAAATGTAATAAATAAATCGAGGGGCATTTGCCATATTGTTGTATGTGACATTTTGCCGATTTTTAGGTATTGTCATGACAGTGGTTCTTTCTCTCCTTATTTCATTTAAATTTAAATGCCATTCCAATGGGTTAAAAACTTTTCAAGATATGCGTTTGTCGTGTTATATGTTTTATGCGTTTTAGCCCTTTTGCCGACCAAACTTCAATCCCGCAAAGATGCACATATAACAATATGGCAAATGCCCGACGAAATAATACACAAGGTCAGCCTTTTATGGCTGCTCTTGCGAAGAAAGGGGCGGGCTATGGACACACTGGGAAATCCGAATCATTCTCATTGTCACATTGTATTTAGGCAGAAATCACCAAATCTCTGGAAACCTTACGACCATTCCCTTTTAAAAATGTTTGAGGTATCTGCAATGTAATGGCAGTAGAACTTTGTACGCGAGATATTAGGATATAGGACATGTCGCCTACGATAAGGATGAATGCAGCGCAAAGTATTGAGTGTGTGTGTTTGCAGCCTTAAGTTATCCATCAACAATTCCATCTTCAATCGATGTACATGTTGTTGTTGGTCCATAATTTGGCAATGTTGGTTGTTGACCATTTCTTATTCTTAAATTATGACCAAGATCTGAAGAGCACAGAGGAAAGGCAGCGACAGACATAAAAAGTGACTTTCACCTCAATCCCCCATATCGTCATGGTGCTGACCTTTTGGCCTAAGTCATTTTTTGCACTTCTGAGAAAATCGCAAAAAAAAAAAAAACAACCTTATTTATTTTTTTGCAATACAGTCAGACTTAGGCAAAAATGACTCTAGGTAAAAGTGGCCATCATCCACGTTGGCTGAAACAACCCCAGAACCAAAATGTCCTACGTCTATGAATGAGAGGCCATTACAGAAAGTTTTATTTTCAGGATAATGGCTTGGCACTTTTGAATGATTTTTTACATTAATAGATGCACCATGGATAAGGCAGTGACGTAACAGGTACAATCTGTTATGGCCTACGTCTGTCTTAGGCCAAAAGGTTAGCACCATGGCGATATTTTTTTACAAGTTTGGCTCAACAGCTTCGTCCCTGTGAAACCAAAGTTCGACCAAAAAAAAAAAAAAAAACGCCATCACAAAACAGGAATCATCCTTTCAGTCAAACGAGAGAATTGGTGAATGCATTTTCTGTTTCACAATTTGTGACAACATATATTTTTTCCCGTGTGGTCTTCAATTGTGTACCTGTAAGCCTGCAGGTGTCCTCGTTGTTTGGTTGTTGTTCTTGTTTGTTATGAAGTCGTCTCCGCCATAGTTGTTGTTATCGTTGTGAGACCTTGACATTGAATTTGATGAATGTGACTGCATATTTCCTACTTGTAACTTATAAATCACACTTTGATTCACGAGTGTATTACTTTTTTAGCAAGTAAAACAAATTTTACCCTTTGAGTTTATCTGTTGTGAATATTTCACATTGTAGCACGCCTGTGTACTGTTACTTTTGAATGTTGAGTTGGTGTACGTAACCTATCTGTCTGTCTGTGTGTCTGTCTGTCCATCTACAGATGTTCCTATCGCGGGTAGTCAATTAGTGGACGGCCCTGGCAGGGTCTCTGCCTATCCTACCATTCTGTTACACTCTGTCTGTCATCCTGTTTCTTCCTAGGACAATATGACAGTTACCGTGTCGGCGTGCTTTCTTCAAACCCAAGACGAGACACCTTGATCTTCTCTCTATCTATTTACCAGTCTGTTTATCTGCCAGGGTGTTGTTTGTTATTATTCTGTCCCATCTTTCTTCAAAGGTTGAGGTTTCAACACTGACAGTGACACTTGGCAGAGAGTCCATCTATAACGTCAATTTAGTTATTTAATGATTGTGTAATTAATTTTGTACACTCTGCCATGAAAATGTTTTGTGGTGCTGCATTATTCACATTTATGGGCATTACCAGTGTTATTTACATCCCAAGTCTTTGCTTATTATTGTTTGTGCAGTGCACCCCCACCCCGCTTCCAGCCACCACCGCTCGGGCCATGAGCCCAGAAGAGATACAGCGACTATATCCAGGATGTATCTTCAATGCAGTTAATAACAGCAACTTAACACGTGTTTGACAAATGTGAGATAAAACACCTGTACATGCCTACGTGGCAATGTATCTTTCAGTACTTTCACTGCCGCTCCAGTCTGACTAACATCTGGTTGTGGTAGCCTCAAACATGTTCATGCTGATACCTCAACGTGTGGAGACCGGTCCAATGATGCCGCAAACATCTTATACAACAGAGTTTCTAAATTCATGACTCCCACAGTACAATGCAACAAAATACATGTAGGCTTACACAATTTAAAAAGGCAAAACAAATGACATTTAGCCCATATATTCCTACGTTAAACTATTCCAATCCATTTTCCTTCATCTTCATTGTGAAGGCCACTAGAAACGTTCAATTGTCTCCATAACAAAGGATGTTGTGTTTGCTTTGTTTAGTAGAGGTTTTATGTCCTTTTCAGAACGAATAGTACACTGTATTGTCAGAGATAATTTATGTAGTGTCTGACAGACCTTTGTTGGACTGCTTGCAACTGAGTGAAGTACATGTAAATGCTTTAAATAGGCAGCAAAGACTTCGATTGTATCCTACCCTGACTGGGATTCGAGCCTGAGGCATTACTTACATGGTACAGACATCTGCGCTGGTCGTATTGCCCGAGAAATCCACGAGGGAAAATACAGCTTGGCATCAACCAATCTCTCTGATTCATTTCAGATGTCAGTAAACAATGCTGGAAACTCTAAAAGAAACACTACTGGTTTTAGAAGAGAGAAAGGGTGGGGCCCGGAGATCAAAATGGGGATGCAGAGATAGGATGAAGCTCAACTTGCATTCATCCATGATTCGAAGATATTGAGTAAACTAAATTTTTGTGCAAAGTAAATTACTGCTTTGGCTAAGGCAACATTTTTCCTTTTTTTTTTTTCCTCTATTGAAATCCGGCTACATGTATTCATGCACTTCAATTATAATAAGTATGGTTTAAATCTTGATGTATCTTGTAAGTTCTATTGAAACTGCAATCGTCATGCTTGGCTTTACTGGCTTACAAACTGTAGAGTTTATTCACATCCTGGGGCTGATGTTTTTTTCTTTTCCGAAGCGTTGAAGAGTTATCAGCAACAGCATATCTATTTTTCTGTCAGCTGCAAATTGTCACATACACACACACACAAAAAAAGGCCGATGAAAATTCTGTCAGACACTACACACATGGCTGATTTTCATTACAAATACATCAAATAAAAAGTCGTGCTTTATATTTCTGGAAGATGTACATGTAGTGTGTACGCTGGATGGGGCAAAGGGGGCCAAATAGGTCCGCTCGCGGGGGCAATTTGCCACATGGATTTTCAGAAAGCTAAACGTGTCTAGATTATGAAATGAGGTGATGCTGATAGCAATCGTGAGTGAGTAGCTTTCTAGGGGGAAAAAAAGGGTCTAAAAGACCCCACCCTATTTATACAGTTGAGCAGCTTTTGCACATTGGTATCAATCTGCCCCCCTGAGTGGACCTTTGTGATATCCCAACGATTTAGGTAAAGGGAGTGGTCGCAAATACATCATGATATTTTTTCATTGCAAGTACCGGTACTTAACCTACAAATAAAAACGCGGGTGACACTGACAGCAAGGAATGTAGAGTAGCACTAGTAACACCAGTACTTTCTTTGGGGGCAATCTCTGTGGTCTTTCAAACCTAGCCCAGCGTGCAATCCTTTTTTTAGCCAGAACACTTCCCCACATTTCCATTCCCCTCTCATCCCATTGCCAATCCTTCCACGTTCACATTTTCTGTGTGTAGCAGATCGTGTAGACTGTGATCTGGCAGAACAGGAAAACAGTCTCTAAAATCATAATTCTGTCATATGAGTCTTATGACTCTGTAAATCAGTGTTTCTCAGGGCGGATCAGAGGCGTGGCAATACTTTGGTGGGGCGAAGGTCTTCAGAATGAGGCGTCGGGTTTTACATAGAAATCTTAATTTCATAGATATTTCGTGGGTATTTTAACCTAACTGCGTAGATAAGTTCGACGGGAAATCATGAAACGTGGTGATTTAAGGCTAAAACTGACAAAGGGGGGGCGTGGAACCAAAAAAGGCTGAGAAACACTGCTGTAAATGGAATAGCAAGAGCCTGTAGAACCAGATTTTAGCTTTACTAAGGGACATTTCTTGTCACCCAGCTCATGCCCCCCCCCCTTCACCCCCATCTCCCCAAGGGACCGTTCACATATTATGTCATCACATGGGGGGGGGGGGGGGGGAGTCTCTTGAATGATGACAAGTGATGACATGGGGGAGGGGGGTGGTGTTGAGTCCAAAGATGATGTCATCAATGTGGTTTGGTAAAATTGAAAAAGAAGAACAAATATATAGATCAAATTCATATTTTTATTATAATACCTGCCAATGAAATAACAAATTAATTAATCAACCAATACCTTGAATGACTACTATTACTACTCAATAGTTGTTAAACTGCTAAACCTACTACAGAGTCAACACTGCATCATGTCTGATTTGGTTCTATATTTTTCACTTCTGTTTCAATGTTTATCTTCCTGTTTGTTCAGCCTTATTTTTCAAATCAAGGGAAATGAGAATCTTCAGTTACCTACTTTTTTTTTTAATCCTGGCAGCGTAGCGCAGTGGTTAGCGCGTCGGATTTGTAATCCGGTGGTTACGAGTTCGAACCTGTCCGCTGTAGTTGCTATGGGAAAACAATTTACCTTTAACTTCCTCAGTCCACCCGTCTGTAAAACCGGTACCTGACACATAGGTAGTGGAAAGATCTTGTCAGTTTGTTAACAGACAGCTTCTCTATATGCTCTTTGTGAGTTGAGATGGTATTAAATGGTTGAATCAGCCTGTCAGGGACACCTTGTAAAGCGCTTAGAGCATTAGTGGATATTAAGCGCTACATAAAAGCTCTTATTGATTTTATTTTATTTATAATCTGTTAGTTTGAATTAAACTAAATAGCAAACAGCACTATACAGGTATTTTTAGTCGTTATTTGTCAAGTTTTGATTACGTCATCAAACCGGGGGGGGGGGGGTAGCCATTTGATGACATGTGATGATAAGGGGGGGGGGGTCAAAATTAGGCAATTTTTGATGACATAATATGTGAACGGTCCCCAACGCAAGCATATTGCATTAATTAAGAGCTGCTCTATGCTGACATGATGTACGCTGCCAATTCAAAACAATGACACGCGGTTAAATTTAAGTAGATCTACTAATTTATCAAAATATATCAGATCTACAAAAATCAAAAGACTTGTTTTTCCCCGATGCTAGGACTCCATGAAAATCAACTATGGAATAGTGAGAACCTATAATTATTAGTCGCCGACCCAATCAGAGACTGACACTGACAGTTCTGTGTAATTTACATCATACACAGAGAGAGACAAAAATCAAAGAAACGGAAGTCGGTAAAAAAGAAAAAAAAAACAAACAAACAAAGAAAGTCTTGTTCTTTCACTCATCAGAACAATCTTGACGGCTCCTGAATGAGAATAATTATGAAAGAAAGAATTTCTTAAATTTCAATTCACAAATCGAGGACAATGAAGTGATAATACATGTAGTTTTTAAGTCGCATTATATTTTTATACAGCGATAGGGTGCCTACAGAGAGAACGCTTGACGCTTGAGAAAGCTCGCGCTTGAAAGTAAGCGCCTGTTAAAAAGCGCTTGTTGAATATTGGGGGGCACACAGAATGATAACGCTTGTCGCTAGCGCTTGCTTTGGGCGCCATCTGAAAATGAGAGTTGATTTGGCGCCATGGCGGCTTCGTCTGACGACGAATTATTGCTGCTGGACAGCGTTTTACATAAACTTATCCTTGGAAAACGAAAGAGAATAGCTGTTCATGAAATTCATCAGAAAGGAAGAAAAGAAGGTGAATATCATCACCTGTTTCCTCGATTGAAAAACCACCCAATCGATTTTATTCTATATGAATGAGCCTCGACACATTTTATTACATCTTGGGAAAAATAGAACTTAAAGTAATTAAGACCTGGTGCAATTGGCATCAACCCATTATGACAGAGGAACGCCTTGTGATCATGCTAGTCAAGCTTCACTTTCAAACAGTTTTTGAAAAAAATGTAAAGCACACTGTGTTATCAAGTATTGAAGTTTTGTCTTTTTATTCTTTATTCTTAGCACAGCTGTGATGAGCGATTCGTCGTCCATTTGTTGACGTTATAATAAACTACTGTGCGCGCTAGACGCTAGGCCTGACTTCTCTGCAGACAACATTGCTTTGCCCCTTCAATAAACTACTGTACACATAATTTTTTTTTTAAAAGGCCTAACTTCTTTGCGGACGACCCACCCCAGCCGCTTTAAACGCGAGAAAGAATTAACAAACAATTCTTTACGCTTTACAAGCGTCGCGACAGACAGCAAGCGCTAAAGAACAAGCTTTGTCTCTGAATGGTACTAGAGAAATATGAGAAATATTACAATACAAGCGCCTGTCTACATGCGCTCGCTTTCTCAAGCGTCAAGCGTTCTCTCTGTAAGCACACTTTAACGTAAGCAACCTGAAAGTGAATGCAAAATTATGAAATATGCCTTACCCGCAAGTTGAAGTCAGAGTACTGCATGAAGACTTTGGATCAGTAATTATTATATACATGTACATGTATTTCAGATATTAGAAATTCTTTCTTTGACTTGAGTTCAGCCTAACTTACTGGTTCTGTGACCTTATAACATAGATCTAGATCGTATACCAAGTAAAAAGTGAATGTGTTCAAGTGTGTTTGTCTGGACACCTCAAATGTAATTTAGCAGGAAGAATGTTGGAATGATAACGAAAACTGTCGGAAACGCGTCACAGAAATATCGCTGTGTACAGCCAGAGACACAGGATACCGAGACCAATCAATTCCCCAAATTCCGTCCGTCGATTTGCGCGCGTATCATCCATGTCAACAGTGCAGCAATTCGCACCACATCCTTTCATAATTGAAGGGAAAAGACAAGTACCACAGAGCTATATGAGTGGTACTCACCGTGTTTATACGCGCGCAAGTTGTGGACATAATATATAGTGAACGAAGGAATGGTCCGTCTACTCCCAGTATTCTGTGTCTTGGGTACAGTACTCACAAGAAAACACCACAGTTCAGCCGCACAAGGGTGGACAGTATGTGGGGAGACAATCAAAACACTAAGCTGTTGAGAAATTCAATCTATTAGAGACTGAATGAACGAGTTCTTGGCAATCGATGCTAGTGTAGTATCACAGGAAACAAATGTTAGTACTGTACATGTAGTGAGCATTAATACAAAATCTGTTCCGGCGTTTTGCTGGAGCACACGATAAGACCCAGGTATGTTCTGAATTTAGAAGGTGGGGGGGGGGGGGGTGGGGGGGGGGTGAAGTAAAGAAAACATAACTGTGATAATAATACATGTAGATAATCGGCTGTTGTCACAAATTTAAATTAGTAATTTAAAAAAATCATACAACAGACAACAAGAGATGAGAAGTGCATATCAAGCCGGATCTGTAGACTACAGACACCGCCCGTGGCTTTGAAAAGAAAAGCTGCGATGCAAAGCCGATCATGTACAGTGTACGGTATGTATAACAATTAACATGCACATGTACATCATGTACATTGTAATCCGTTTTTGTGGTGGTTGTTTTGTAGGGAAATGTTTTTTGGCTTTACCAGAGTAGGATGACATTGACGCTCAGGTGATGTTGCCCCGCCTTTTGCGAGTCTTTATTTAAATCTCCACGCGCCCAGTCTGCTTTAGTGCAAGGCACGGTCCCGCCAACAGAGTAAACCAAACTCTTCAAACCTGATGAAAAAATAACTTTTTTAGGGATTTTCAAAGCTTCATTTCTACAATATTTCCCAGCCTTATAGCAATTTTAAGGGCTGTAGCCCATTAAATGTTATTTCTGGATTGGTCTGAAAATGCCCTGTCAACGAATGTTAAAGTTTACCGAAAATCAGCCAATTTTAGCAAATTTCAATATGCCATAACTTTCTTCAAAATGGTCATACCAACATGATTTTGGTACCAAATTAATCAGGAAAAGAAGATCTTTATGAACCGGTAGTCCAATGCAGTGGAGGAGGAAAAATAAAAAATGGGTTTTGCTTACAGTTTTTGTGTGCGATGCATAATATTGATAATTAGGCGGAGAGTCGCCAATTTGGGGCCTACGCCAGGCTTGATCTGGCTCACCCCATACATAATAGTATGATGATAATTTGCTGAGGCACTCAGCATTGCTCGGCATAAATCTCCCTCTCCCTTTCCACCCCCCCCCCCACCCCCACGGCTTGATAAAGATATTATGATTTTCAAAAGATAAGACACATTGCCACTTTAACTTTTTGAAAGAGCCTGACTTTCTCAAAATGTGACAGATGTCAGGTCCAGTTTTCCCAAAAATTCACGGAAATATGATATTGTAGGTTGTAACAAATCTGAAGCTCGTCGAAGTTTTGTTCCAGTTCCAGTGCATTCCTTTTGATAAATTATACTTGATTTTAAACTTTGATTTACAGTATAACTTGTAAAAGTTACCGTTCACCCAGAAAATCTTCATACATTCATGAATTTCATCCATTTCCTGCGACCTTTACACGGTCTACTGACGAGTGTAGGGAACAAAGAAATCATGAATGAAAAACCTTTAATTAAAATCTTGTGTTGGCAGCCTAGGGCTGGGCAGTGGCTAGATCAAAAGCAAAGAAAATTAAACATCTGAAACTTTCTTTTTTTTTTTTTCTATCATCCAAGTGTATTTTGACTACTGATAATAAACAGCATTACTATAAACTACTATTATTGCTCCCACCGTTTGCTTCACAACTCCACAACACCTTACTCATACCGCCATCACCTAAATTGTCATGAGTATTAATACATGTACTGTATATCACTCCAATGATAAAGCTTGCTAACCGGGTGTGAGCAAATTTTACAGGAGGGGAAAAAAGCTATTTAAAATGAATCATGCGTGGTGAAAATACACAGCTGTACATTTTCTCTGCTTAAAACTAACTCTTTATTGACACAGTTAAATGTTTTTTCCTCGAAAACTAACATTTCATGCGGTATTTCTGGGTTAGCACATTTTGTCATGACGGATTCTCCATGATAAACTGTGCTACCCCGGGCACAAAAAAAGATGAAACGTTGGCTTACCAAAAACACTAGAAAATAGATTTAAATGGCTGAAAGTACTGTACAACACCTCAAATGCCTGATAATATTGTCCAAAATATGGCAATTTGGTGATGTCCTACCTATTTATAGACCGAATTGATGTTTCTCCAAAATTACCCAAGTTAAATGGATAGCACATTCAGTAACAAATTGTAAGGCAGAGCAGAGATGGCAGAATGTCTGTGTGATTATTTATGCACTGCTGGACCGTTCAGTTCAATCATTCACACATATGAAACAGAAATTATGACATTATGCAAAAGTTTTGTTTTCCATGAACAAACAAATTCTCTTTTTTTAATTCTGACATGAACAACAATTTTGAATTTAAAAAAAAAGTTAAAATACATGTACGTACAACAATTTGGCATGAATGCATTCTTCACAACTGTGACTGAAAATCAAGAGGTTTTCCCCAACCACTGCTTCAGACTTTCACATTCAGACTCTCCAGATGTCCAAAGCTGACAGTGACATTGAAGTTATTGTTAATAAATTCAAACATTGGGCTGGAATACAGGGTGCTTTTGTTTTTCTAATTGTAGCCCCAAAGATGAAAAGTGCACTGACATTTACACAGAGTTGAAATTTTGACACATTTTTTTTTTGTTTAGTAGGTAAACACCCATAATATAAAACTCCCAAAGAAGCAGGTAATTTTTAACCTTATGACCTATGTAAGTTACTCAAATAAAGTATATTATTATTATGCATGGTATATCTTTAACAGCTCAGTTTTTGTTATGAATGCAAGACAGATTTACTTTTCAGAAAGAAATATAGAGTACCGATAACAAGATAAATTTAAAATGAATTCCACTACAATTTTAGTATTTTTAGTCCAACATTGAAATTCAGTCTCTCAAAATGCATTTCTTATACCTTTGCAAATGCATAGATTTAGAAGGCATGCTTGATAAATAATAGGAATGTTACTTCTGTGGATTTACAACATCATCCACGATGCATCTGTGGAAAAATGGCATACATTACGAAACATGGCAATTTCAAATGATGTCACCCACAGATAATAAAATAAGGAAGGGTGGATTATCAAATTTGAGACTACCTAATTTACATGTAATTAAAATACAAATTATTCAACCTCATACTGAATCTCCCACACAGGAACAATGGCACAATCATTCTTATAATAAACAAACAAAAAAACAGCACTTTTTTGTTGATGCAATTTTTGTCCTTTTTGGGGGGCTCAACCCCACAGCCTGAATCAGTGAATCACAGTACATGGACTTCATCAAAACTTTTCCAATTTTTTTCCATGTAAGTATCAATAATTCAACCCATTCACTTCTGCATCGACAACAGATTGTGTTATTCAAGTTTCAGGCAATTTTTTTAAAAAGGTAAAGGTTAAAATTTGAAATACATGTAGAATGATTTTTTTTCTGTGCTCCCTTTCACAGTTCAACCCCATTTGAGTCATTTGGCTCACGTTCAATTTGGCATGACTTCCTGGTCCAGAAAAAAGTGCACAGTGCTGTGGATTATTATGGGAAACTTTACAGATCAACGAAAGTGAGGGGGTCAGCCAGGAGAGGGAGCACACACCCGCCAATATCCGGCACTTTATCTAGTTCTGTAATTTCAAATAATACCTAAGCTTTAATTAAATCAAAACAATTTTCTTATTTGGGAATGACTATTAACATTAACAATAAGGCAAGTGAACATAATTTTTCTCAAATACAGAACTGTTTCTCATTTCATTGACTTTCATAATTTGTACAATTCATAAAAGAGAAAGATTTTAGATCAAGCCATGTTGCTGCAGTAATGTCATGTTCATGCAGCTAAGTGGAAGCTACTGGAACCAGCTGACACTAGTGACAGCCCCAGGGTCATTTTGTACAAAACTCTTGCCTGTCTGAAATAAGACTAAAATGTATTACATGTACAGTACAGTTCTAGTTGTGCTCTTTGTTTTTTTGTTTGTTATTGTTAACAATGTAAGCCACTACAAGCATTACAACACCATATTTTCAAACCAATCTGTGCCTATATTTTGCCCATCAAAATTCTACCACAATTTATGAAATTAGTTACAATTTTAACAATGATATTACATGTAGCCTACATGTATTACTATTACATAAATTTACCCAAAAACACCTTTTCTCATAATTTGGTAATTACACCAACATCAGCATACTGTCCATTCGGTGAAAAACTTTACTATCTATGCACGATGCCTTATAGTGTAGAACCTGCTTAAACCAAAATTCAGAGGACCAACAATTATATTTCGTATTAACGGTATTTTAGATTATATTAGGTTACCTTTTTTAAAATCACCATTTTTAATCTCTTAAAGAGAAATAACGTAAGGTAGGGTTTACTTTGTCACTCTCCTTGATGTACTGTATCCAACAACCAAGCTCTATTTTGTGTGTGTGTGTGTGTGTGCACATGTGTATGTGAATGAGATGCACCATTAACAGTATCCTAAAAGTGCAGACAAACTATGGGTGGTTGTATCCATTATTTTAATTGCTGGACAAGTAATGTAATTGAAATGTAGTCAATGTGACATCCCTGACACATTCGTAATGGCCCACGAAATGATGAGACGACGACCAGAGGATGACCGGTCGGTTAAAAAGAAAAAGATGTTACTCATGGCATTGGCTCCTTTCTGTCCAGCGTCCTTGGCCAGTTCAAAGACCCTATAAATCGTCTCTCGCCCGCCCCCCCCCCTCCCCTTTCCCCGAAACCCCCATCAAGTAGCCCTATACTATATAATATAATTCGTGTATAAAATTAACAAGGCTGGATTATTTTATCAAAGGCATAGAACTTTTGAGACAGCACCCTCGCTCAACCGAGTAACTCAAAGAGAATCTTTCAGTTAAAAGGTTTCAGCGTTTTCATTTTGTGTAGAGAGGTGCCAATTTTTAAGTAATGTTGAAGGATTACAGCGGTACCATGGAAATCTTTCGCATTAAAAGAAATTTATCCACTTTTGTAGTTTACTAGTAAGCAGGTTCCACTGTATTTTCTTGCCTGCACATAATATAGACATAATATATTGAAGTTCCATAAATTTCATCAAGAAATGTCAGGCTTCCCATCACTTCTCCCCCATTCTACACACTTCAAAGTTTCAACTCTTTTTAAACTTTAATTGCTGAACACATTGCTCCCGGGAAGACGATATGACAATGTGTCACACAATATCTCAACACCATTTTTTGCACAAAAAGCAACAATTTTATGACCGTGCTACAAACAAAAATTACTGATTTCGCTCAGTGATAATATGTCAAGAGGAAACTGAATGTTTGAGCTGTTCTACCTGCTGAAGCTTTTTGATGTATGGTGCAACATCAGGACATAACTGGGATAGTGTCCTTGCACATTCTATGGCTAAATTACTGATATCTTTCTGTGTAGTGATTGGATAATCTGATGCCCAAGTGTCATAATTTACACACACCACAACATTAATAAGCATCTGCACAATAGTTTTTGAATGATTTGCCATTCTTGGCCAGGCAACTTGAAGTACACAATGGAGCAATTTCAAAGCCCCTAAACAAGCCTGTCCTTTTACCCCATCTTTGACCTCTAGATACGAGCTGATAACTGATAGCAAAATTTTCAGGTGTCTGACACAAGCAATTCCCATCTGATTGACAAAGACTGGAAGCAACATGATGTAATGCAGACGCAGAATGAGAATATTTTCTGCTTGCGCGTTGAGTAAAAGAGTCTGGAAAACATGGTGATGTCGATGCGACGGCTCTTTTTCCAATAATTTCAAGATCTCCAGAAGGCACGGAAAAAGTCTGCTAATAACGTCTGGTTCCTTAGAGTACATCTGGTTCTTCAGCGCGTCATAAATAACATAGCCCTCACCAAACAATTTCAATTCAGCCTCTGTTGAATGTTTCACTAAATGATGCAAACATAACAGACCCATAATTTTATTACTTATTTGATGATCATCCAGGAAACTCAATGAGGTTGCTCTTATAAAATGAAAGTATTCGTTTATAGCAGGAGACTTGATCTGGCAAATAATATAGACAAACACCTGTGATAAGAATGGATTTTGCTGCCACTTGTTGTTACCAGACAACTGTTCCTGACAGATGGACATGATCCAAGAAAATGCTGATGATTCCTTTCCTGCTGGAAAAGATTTAAATGTCCCTAAAATGTCTGAAGTGAAAAGTTCATGTGTTGAGTCACAAGAAAAATGGTCCAGGACCTCTTTCAACAGGTTTGAAGCCTCTATCTGGCACTTCTCTGAAGACCAGAGGTGCTTACCTGCATATCCCCCAATCAGCACAGAAAGTTTGGGAAGAACATGTGCTATGCATTTCTGCATCCTGCTAGGAAAACCATCTGCTCCACACACTGTGCCTTTTGCATCATTTTCATTTTGTGATCCATTATCTTTTCCCCAACCAGAATTTGAAGGTAGATCTGGATCCAACTTGACAGCATTTAGGATACTCAATAAAAGACCCAGGACACCTTCTGCAATCTCTGGGTACCAAGTAAAATCAGATTTATCGTAACTGAAATAATCCCGTGTTCTAATTGCTGGTACAATCGCGAGGTCAATTACTTTTTCTAGGGCTGACGAGAAGTTTGTGGACATCACTATTATAAGTGAATATTTCTGTATTCTTAACGTCACATTTCGTACCAGCTTGATTTTCTCAGCATGACATGTGCAGTTGGGCAGCTTTTGCAACAGCAGTAACAAATCGGAATCTTCTGGAGTAGAAATTCCTCCCATAGCACGATTCATTGTCTGTTCGGTTCCTCCCACAGGTTTATCAGCAATCGTCGCCATTGTGAATAATTTTATGCAGAGTGGCTTCCCTTTGTGACCGGTGTTTACAGAAAATGCTAACGTGTTAAGAAATCCCAAGTTCAAGTTCTGAGACTAAATAAAAAAAAAAAAAATCTTCAATATAAAGGATATAATTGCCTTCTGTTAGTGCTCGTGCATTTGGACATTGAGATCATCGTCAGGGCAAATATTTCTTCCACTTCCCCATGAAAAGAAAAGATTTCTTTTACAATTCTTAAATTGTAACAATGTAACATACATTTATTTCCCAAAGTGAAAAGGTTGTCTGGGTATCTGTCTACCATTTCGGCGAGTAAATATATAAAATTTAAAAAAAAGATCAGTCTTAAGTATCAAATGTATCCCTGAATAGTTCCTCCTTCATGAGCTTAATGTCTTTGAATCCTTGCATTCCACATTTTGCTCCTGCAACTTTGCAACCAAATGTAATAGCCTGAAGCAATTGTTGCCCTTGGGACAGAGCAAAAATTGTTGCTGCATTAAAAGTGTCCCCTGCTCCACATGTATCAACAACATTGTCCGGGGGGAAGGCAGGAGCAAATACTGCGCCAGTTTCACTGGACATGGCGGCTGCCCCTTGGTTTCCCCAGGCACAAACAACAATAGCACCTTTCTTAAGTCTGGCAAGATATCCTGTTACTGCATCTTTCATTGAATTGTAACCTTCACTCTTAGCAAAATCTTTGCTCACAAACATGAGATCTGGAAGTTGCCACATTTTGTACTTCTCTAATTCAGGAGCAAATCGAAGCTTTTCTGCCTCAAGAGATGTAACAATAGGTTTGTAATGTTCTTGTTTCATCTTCATATTCTCATTGAACTCATTAATGTGTCGCAGCATTTTTGCAATTTCGCAAGCATTGTCTCTACCTTCAAAGTGAATCCATCCAAAGGTTTTGGAACTCAGATTAATATTTTGTTGAAAATTCTCCAGGGTTAACTCAGGCAAATTTTTGTTGGTGTGTAGAACGGTGCGACTTTGGGTTTCTTGACTAATAATAACAACTGAAAGAGGACAGGTGGTATTTGGAAGAATAACAGAATGATGGAAATTAATATTATGCTCCTTGAAATCGTTCTGAATGAAATCAAGTTCTTTATCATCAGCAAGCGTTCCAAAAAAGCCTACATTGCCACCAAGTAGAGAAAAAACAGTGGATGAATTTGATGCATTGCCACCTCTCTGCCAGTAACAATCCAAGCATCTGTGTCCGATATCTTCCGTTGGATATTTTGGTACCACATTCAAAACATCTACACAAGCGAGGCCCACAAATAAAACTCCACACTCTGCATCAATTTTGAACGAAATGCTGGTTTCCATATTTTGTACTATATTGCCCTCGCGTTATGTTAATAGCAATTTAAACAAAATATTTTGATGGAAAGTTCAATACTATCACCGACCCGACTGAATAAGAAGCAAAGTTGGTCCGGCAGCAAGTCCGGCAGTGAAACAAACTTGACTTTTTTTTTTATAGGGACATGGATTGGCCGTCCAACACGTAACTGTGATGCCCACAAGACTACGCCTTTGCTTATTAGATCTAGTTCACGAACCAAACTGTTGACGAAAGAGATTCAAAAGATGGTTTGCGCCACAGTACTATAAATCACTATTGAAGTTCGCCGAAAATCAC
Organism: Onchidella celtica; assembly: GCA_963931925.1. NCBI lineage: Eukaryota > Metazoa > Mollusca > Gastropoda > Systellommatophora > Onchidiidae > Onchidella > Onchidella celtica. Next base: position 14,022,701 of record OZ007570.1, on the reverse strand, counting down.
TTTTGTAAATCAGCAGACGACGAACTGCAGTCCATGCAGATCTTCTAGATCTAGACTAGATCTGTGTAATTCTTATTCATGTCTGCACATATCCATTAATGAGCAATAGGAACAGTGTTTCTTCTGTTAGGAATCTAAAACATATATAGATGAAGTGCCAGTAATTTTACACGTATCACGTGAAGAGATAAATGCAGGCCAAGATCTCTAGATCATATCTAGAAACTAGATCTAGATTCTAGATCTAGACCAAGATCTCGGCCACGAACTTTACGGACATCTGACACTGCACGGTTCATACTGAATTTGTCATCCATAATATTTAATGAGGCCTATAAATTAAATCTAACACTAGATGTGGAGCTAAATTTCTTACGAAGGTGTATTAGTGCTATTATTACCAAAGTAAGACATTTTGGAACTCCTGCTAATGATAAAGAACTTGATTTCCTTCAGTGGTACAATGCAATGTTTAGTGGATATAATGATAATAATACGACCAGTGTCCCTCGTAAAACGAAGTACTGATAACTTGCATGCAACAAGTGATATAACTAGGGACATAAGCTTTAAAATACTGATTTCCAAGAGGAGCAGTTATACTGTCTGATTACCTCCTCAATACATCATAAATGGCTGGCGCATGGTCTTACGTGGTTTTATTATTTTATTGCGGGTGTGTTAGTGTCACAGACACAATTCACCATGTTCTGAATTTTTTTGTTAATATTGTTTTCTTTTTTTAATGTAATATTTTTACACTACCAAAGGTAGTAAATAATAGCGTACAAAAGTATTCGGAGTATGAAAAGAATGTGTTACCGCCACAGCTCACCTCATTCGAATTGAAAGTAAAAGACAGTAGCCTAAGTTTGAATGTTCAAGTAGTTACCCATGGTTGAAAAGCTGGTATATTTCATTATTGGGGCACGAAAAAAAAAGAAAAAGATGTGAACCTGCAAGATGTGAGACTGGAAAATGTTTGGAGAGCCATTATACAACAGACAAGGACAAATTATGGTGGACCGAAGACACTGTCATTTCTACATTGGGTGAACTCCTTACATTATAATTTTTACTATGCTGTAACTCATGCTTCATCTGTAAAACTGTCTAATTAATTATTGTTTATCCACTGGTTTGATCAGATCATTGGCAAGCCAGCATACTATGGTAATATTCGAGACCGTGAGAGACTTATACTCTGTGCACCTGTGGGGAGAATAGAAAATAAGGTATTTAATTTTTCTCTAATCTCCACTACCTTTGCCAGTCAGTGCAACATATTTTAATGATCATAATGAACCAAGACTGCCACAAACCAGGCTTTCTGATTCTGTCAGAGACAAACTATAAAAACCACAGAAAATTTGGAAGGAGTTCCGTACTCGAGCGCCAAAGACCAGAAACTAACTAAATACAACTAGGCTACCCCAGCCCCCTTTCGCCTGATTAGACAATCTGACTACCGCCCATTGATACAAATTGACTAGACCCTCACGCCCCCAGGTCCATCTGACCATTCCATGTGTTTAAATTGATAACAGTGAAAATGGCGCTCGAGTAAGGTACTCCTCCCGAAAATTTGTGGGGTCGATGCAAAACAATACAATAAAAGGTAGAAATTTAGGGTGTCAATGAAGGTTTAAACACCGAAAGCTTGATTTGACTTCCCTTTTCCTTTGCTTTTTATTGTATTGTTTTGGTATCATTTCTTACGCAAGGCTTTGCTACCTACAACTTTTTCTTTGTGCCACGTTTTGACTTTTTTGTCAGTGAACACGTTTTCACCTGTTGATCTAAAAATAAAATTAACCCCCATGACCAGTGTGGAAGCAACCATGTCACAGTTGCATCCTTGACCTCACTCAGCCAACAACCTTATAATTTCAATCCAACCCATATGATTGATGGCGTTTCTTCAAATTAATGATTAAATCATTCTTGTCAACTCTTTTGCATGTTCTTTGAAACTTATCATTCTTGTAATTTTTAAATTATTATGTAATTTTGATGCCAACATAATTTTTTACGTATTATATCAGGTAATTGAAGTCATGTGTTATTATGTCCAAATAATATCTTAATATTTTTTTTTTTACTCATTTTTCATGTAATATTTGTTACAGATCAAAAAGATGGATCTGAAATTAGACCAAACAATTGTTCTACTCAACATTATAGTCTGGCAGCATCAAATGCAACACCAAATCAGTTCCAGGTAAAAAGGATCTCTAGATTCTGAGGAAAATTCCTAGTATTGGTTCATCCAGTGACTTCATTCCCAGACAGCAACCCTATGTCAATCCTATGTAGATTTCCATAATATTGGCAGCATTGCTGCAGGATAGGGGAGGGTTTCCTACGTCAAACTGATGTCGACATGATATCATAACCAGAAGTTCCACATAGCAACGATGTTATTCCTAGGTGCAAACTTGACGTGGGATTTCCGTGCGGTTACCGACTGAGCTGTACACTTTCATCATCAAAGATTATTCATATATAAATCATATTATAATTTATTAGGTTTCATTGTTATCACTTATTGTGCATTTTTGTGAACCAGGGATGAAGAGAAAAAATCCTTCATCACTAAAGTGTGCTAATTTGCAGCATTCACCTTAGATGTGACTTTTAGAAGTCAGCCTGAAGTGTTACAACTGCCTCAGTCATCCAGTCTTGGCCAGATTTTCATGAATTTTCACAGTCCACATATTTTAAAAATGTCACAGCTAATACACTGACACTGAGGGCTATAACAAATATTCCTCAACTTACCTGATCAACAAATTGTACTAAAAAATGTCACAGTTGATACATTGATGCATTGAATGTTGTGACAAAGATTCCTCATCTTAACTGATCAAGGTGTTGGACAGGAGAAGTTCTGAATTGTTATTACAGAGTAAATGAAACGTTGATCTTAAGAAGCAGCGGACATTGTCAATTTTTTAAACCCTTTGAATTTGGCCAAATGAGACTCTGACATAACAAAAAAATGAAAAGGCAAACAAATGTTGGCACCGACCAGTAAATTGAATTGTAATGATAGTCTGGGACCAGCGATTTACCATCAAGACTTCATTGTAATAAGGGACCGTTCGCAAATGACATCAGCTTGGAGGGGGGAGGGGGGGTCAGTGAAAAGTTGACAGAAGTTGACATAGGGGGAGGGGGGGGGGGGTCCTTACAAAGTTGACATCAACCATGATGCTCTAAAAGGTTGGTAAAAAAGAAAAGTCAAATCTTCAAATTAAGAAGAAAAATATAGACCACATTTTCTTGGCCTAAAATGAACAGTATTAACAGTTATCTCCCCATAGCACAGACTGCTAGAAGCTATATTAGAACTAAATTATGAGTGAAAAGGGTTAGGGCCTGTAGTCAAACAGAAGGTGGAAGATCTGGATGAGAATGATGTCAGTGGCTCGCCTGAGAGGAAGATCTTCATCTCAATTTCGATAATAAAAATGTTCTAAAATCTAAATCTCATCTTTTTCCACTTTTTCCTTCCAGATTTGAAATGACTTACAATGGATCGAAGCAAATATTACTCAGAATTTTACAGGGCATTTCAGGCTGCAAATCCTGATCTAAAACCCACAGATGTTCAAAGTAAATGCAATGAAAAATAGACAGTCCTGAAAACTGAAATCAAACAAGGGAATCTATCCAAATACAATGAAGAAATAAATAGTTTGAAATTAAAATGCACCAGTCTTATAAATGGTGCAATTTTACAATATGGTCAATACTAGTAGGTGCAAGGTATTACAATGAATCTAAAGGTAACCTAGTTCATTTTGGCCTGTCTGACTTAGGCCAAAATCTTAGCACTGTGACTGTGACGATATTCAACATCAATTTTTTTGACTTCTTATGTTCTCGTGTGGGATATGGGGTTCCCTTTTTTTAAACTCCAAATCTTGTTTTAATTCATAAGAAATCTTCTTGTGTAGTGTGATCTGAATAATATGGTCTGTAGTCAGAGAAATTCCAGAGTTTGTAGCTTGATATCATCAGTTTCAATTTTTTTGAGAATATATACAGAATACTTGTTGGAAGGACTTCCATAGGCTACTGACTGGTAGACGATTACAGCCATCTTGCTTCTCTTAACATTGAGAACAAAAGGATCCAATCTAGTATTGAAAGATGTGTTGCGTTAATATTGTATTACGTTTAATTATAATTAAGAAAAAATGATGTTTAAATCACTTTAATCGTACACCAGTCAGTATGTATGGAAGTCCTCCCCACTTGTTTACAGTTCCAGGATATTTTCATGTACCAAATAATATGTGCCATGCATAATTAAATTCATTTTATTTTCTGTGATTTATTTGATATTTATTTTTTCCAAGCTGAGATGATACTGATACTCCAATCTTTTTGCTTTGTTTATGCTTGATATCCAATCCATGCTTGCTATCGAATCTATTTGTTTTAATTATTTTGCTTGGTTAAATTTGGATTTGACAGTTCAGGTATTTCTTCGAGGTATTTTTTTATAAACAATAGTTTTTATTTTGATTTAAAATAAAGATCAAAGGTGAATATATATATTAAATGCATCCTGTACGGGTTCTATCTAGATGTGCATGTACATTTTGGTTGACGTCAACTTGGGGGGGGGGGGGGGGGGGGTCATTTTTGGCCAAATTTTAGCTGACATCATTTGTGAACGGTCCCTAATGGTAGTTGATGACAGAGATGGAAGGCAGACTATTGTTTGTGAGCCTATGTGGTAATAAAATATGTGCACAGGATATTACTGTAACCAAATTGTGGTCAGTGTTTTATGGCTGCTCTTATGAAGAAAGGTTCGAGCGTTAGACACACTGAGAAATCCGAATCATTCTCAGTGTCACAATAGAATTTATGGTTCTTGGGCAGAAATCACCAAATCTCTTGAATCTGAAACTTTACGATCATTCCCAAGATGAGATTTTTGACTTAGGTATTTGCAGCATAATGGTTACGATATCTAAAGTGTCACCGTGCGGCAAGTGACAAATGCAGAGCCAGGTAATGAGTGGGTGTGTTTGCAGCCTATATAGTTATTCATAAACAGCACCCTCTCCTGTGGGCCTACATGTTGTTGCCGGTCCACAGTTTGACAATGTTGGTTGGTGTCGATTTTATTCTTCTTGTTCTTAAATTATGATTAAGATTTGAAGACCTCCGAGGAAAGACAACGATAGACATAGAAAGTGATTTTTGCCTTTATCCCCCACTATATCATACAAGTTTGGTTCAACAACCTCGTCTCTGATCTGAAACCAGAGTTTAAAAAAAAAATAATAAGCTGTAGTCACGAAATAGAAATCATCATTTCATTTACACGAAAGAATTAACGAATCTATTTTCTCACTTTCACATTTTTTTTGACTACACGTTTCTCCCGTGTGGTCTTCATTCATGTTCCTGTAAGCATGCAATTATAAATGCTGTTGCTGATGTTCCAAAGTCACTTCCCACATCGTTGCTGCTACCATTGTGCGACTTTGACATTCAAGTTGATGAATGTGACTGCACAAAATGTCCTCCTTCTAACTAATAAATCACACTTTGATTCACGGGTGTATTACTTTTCTAGCAAGTAAAACAAATTTTACAGTTTGACTGTATTGGGTTGTGAAGTTTTCAGTTTGCACTGTGCGTGTGTCACTGTCAGTGTTATTGTTGGATGTTGATCTCATACATAATGGAAGTTTGATTGGTGTGTAGTGTTGGATGAACTACGAGTGGCTATGTGGTTAATGTGGGTTCAATAGTAACTCCCTTAAGGATACACAGGATAAACACAGGATTCTGCGGGCAATCTTATTTATTGACAAATGCCTCAACATAAAGGTATCACTTGTCACGAGTAGGTGAGCTGGGATCAGTAGTTACGGGGGAAGGGGGTCAAGTAAAGTTAACCCACGGGGTAAGGGAAAGCGTGCATGTTGTGAGTGGGGGGGTCTGCATGAGGCGAAAGCGCTGTATTACTATCACTGCACACTAAGACGTCCTAAAGAGCGGACGCAAGAGAAAGCCCCAGAGGGCGAACATAAGGAGAGCAGTCGGAAGACTTGGGAGTAGTGTTTTTCCAGTGATGACTGGTAGGTGAAACGATGATTGATAATTATGATTGATGTATTATATTCGTCTATTAGCATGATGTAAATAAGTATATGTGAGGAATGTGGAAGTCCTTGATACTGTATATAGCAATGTGCGCCATGAGCGATAGATGAAAGTTGAGTTCATGGATTTGTAGCGAGAGTGAGTATTGTGTACTACGGTGGAGGTGTGTTACCGTAAGATGTTTGGTGAGTGAAATGTGAACTATTGTGTGTACGCTTCATGAGTTGTAATGAGGGGTGAAGTGATTAGAAATGGTATGGTATTATACCAATGTAATGTTATTCTTGTAGGTGCCGGGGACGGGCCGAAGAGCCGCCTACGGTGAGCACAGGGGATAGGCCAGCATAGGGCCGAAGGCCACACATAGGCCAGGAGTGACGCTGTCGTGTAGGACAGTAGAGGCACATGAAGTCGTGGCAGTCTGGCCACAGACAGGGATGTATATTTGATTGTGAATGTGCTATTGAAATGCTAATGTGCTATTGCCATGTTGATGTGCTATTGAAATGCTAATGTGCTATTGCCATGTTGATGTGCTATTGGAATGCTAATGTGTTATGGCAATAGGAAGGTGCTATTGGGAGACTGCGGTGCCAGTGAAATATTAATGTGCTATTAAGACATGGAGAGGAGAAGCTGAGACCGAAGTGTCTTTAGAAAGTAACTACCGGGTTGTGGACCCGAGGAAGAGTGCATGTGGGAATAAGGCCGTTGGACGGCAGTAACTTGAATAATATAATGTATGTATGTAATTGCACTGTTATCCTTATCTTTATATTTATGTTAATAAATGTGTGAGTCTGATGGGTTGGTCTGTTAAGTGTTATACTTGTTCGTTCGTGATTGTTGTCTTGTTATAATTATTACATCTCCCAGTCTGGGATTTGTGACATCACTACCAAAAAAAAAAGGCATAGGAAAGCCTTACCGAGAAAAAAAAAGGACAAAAATATGATTAGAATAATGACAACATCAATCCTGCAATCAATGGTGTGTATACATAGGATTGAGTATTAAATCAAAACATCAACACGATATAGAATCTAAGCAATTACAAAAGAAAAAAATCTATTATATCGATACCTATAATGGGAACCGGCCGGGCAAAATGGCACCGCCAGCGAAGCGTGCTGCAATAATGTTATGCACCATCTGTGCCAGCCCTCAATGATTTGACCTAGATTCCGAGTGACCGGCCTGTTTGTAAGAGCGCCTAGGCAAGATCACAACCGCCTCACTCCACTGAGCCGAGCACAACAAATCCAGAGTGGCCATTCCATAAAGCAGCGGTCAACAGTGACCAGCTGACAGCCAATAACACACAGACACTGCATACCAGTGCAGGTCATTATCACTGACGCTCGGTGGCGCATTGTGCGGAGTTGCCCCCCTTCCCGTCTGCTACTGGAGGGTCACGCCCTTTTACTTTAGCCGCTGGGCCAAGCCGCCAGGCTAACGGGCGTATGACACTATTATACCCAGTACATAAGATAAAGTGTACATTATTCTTATAAAACTATGTCCTTTACACAACTTACGAAACTCATAGAAGCATAATACATCTGGATTACATGCACATGATATATGTCGGCGAGACTCATTGTAACACAATGTTAATTCCTCGTCACACATAGAAGTACAATTCTGGGGCTCACCCGTGTGAGACTGATACTAACCAATACATCTCAAGCGTTAAGGATGTAATAATTATAATAAAACTGCTAATTTATAGCATAGCGGTAAGGTGCACAAGCACGCCGTGATACTAATACAATCAAGTGGCGTTGTGCCGTTCACTATAGAATGAATCATCCACACTAACATGTATATTATGTATATCAAGAAATCCTCACTGCCTACTACAACAAGGCAATGTTACACATGCACACCGGCAAATAGTAATATCTTGGTTAGCGAGCCATCGTTAACATCTAGCACCGCAAACTTTAACTTTGACACTAAAGTTACAATATCAAGACACTGCACTGCACCGCGCATCTTACACGTCTAATGACAATGGCAATTACCGCGAGCGGGACTCTGTAGTACAGTCTCTGTAGATCAGCATTTTCTACGTGGCATCCCCGAAAGGGGGGGGGGGGCTGCGCAAATTAAAGTCACTTCTATAATATATAGTTTCCAACTCACCCAAAGTTTCTCCGGGTCCTGTGCTACCGCTTCATGCCTTATGGGGCGGGGTGGCGATGACAAGCGTCGGCAAGCCTCTGAACTTCTACGGGCCCGGGTTGCTGGTCTGGGTTCACTGTGCGGTCGGCTCTTGTCTCTGTGTCTTTGATGGAGTGTACTGACCACTCGAACTGGCATCTTATGAGCTCACGCGGACGTAGGAGGGAGCTGGTACGTAGTCCAGTTTTGGACAAGTGAAATGTTTGGGCATGGAGTCCAGCCCGACAATAAAACTGGTTAGGGTCCTAACACAATCGAATCCACAGAGCGGTTAAAAGGGTGCGCACAAAAGTCAATTAGATATCCCAGTAAACTGCAGAAATTACTTTATGGTCCCCTCCAGCTATAATTGAATAAATTTGACCCAGGTTGGAATTATCGGAGATAACATGCGTCTAACTCATAGTTTATTTTAAATCCGAGACCCTCTTATTAAATATTTCAATAGGATATGTGCATCAAAGTACAACAAAATTGGTACCAATATAAAGTAGAAACTCGCTGCTAAAATTCTAACTGACTACTTTTACCAGAAACCCAGTAATAGTTTTAATATAAATTTTCAAAGTGACAGGACTAACAACATTTGCCAGATTTGTGTGGGATACTTTAGTCCATTAATATGGCGTATCTCCGTTGATAACAAAAGTTATCATAAATACCTATATTGTACCGATAGGGTACTGTCTACTCTCAAAAATGAATTCGGGTTCCCGTCTTTCTGTCGGTGGATAACAACGAATGAGCGAGTTGTAAGAAATTTAAAGCCATGATATAAGAGCTGAATTGACCAATCAAAATGCGCGCTTTTCACTGTGATGTGAATAACGGGTCCCGCGCTACTATTACAAGGGAAATAATCCAATTAATGGTACTTGGCCAAGTGCCCATAAACTATTATGAGTGGCCGTCCCTCACTCACGCACTAGCGTTACCATGAAAGCACATTAAAAATAGAAAATCGTTCATCCTCTCACAGTAGGTCTGCATGGAGCTTGTTATGTGTGTGTTGTGTCTAGGTAGCTATCTATTATTGTTGTTAATATCTATCTATCTATCTATCTATCTATCTATCTATCTATCTATCTATCTATCTATCTATCTATCTATCTATCTATCTATCCATCTCTCTATCTATCTATCTATCTATCTATCTATCTATCTGTCTGTCTGTCCATCTATCTATCTATTTATCTGTCTATCTATCTATTAATCTATCTATCTATCTATCTGTTAATCTATATATCTATCTATCTAGCTATCTATCAATCTGTCTGTCTGTCTATCTACCTACCATGTATCCATCTATTCATCCAGGAAGTCCGTCTACAGGTCAGCCTATCGTGGGTGGTTATGGGCGTGTCTAGTAGGGTCTCCTTCTGTCCTATCGGTTTGCTAATTCCATCTGTCGCCTACCTATCTTCTTCCCAGCACATAAAGCCCGTTGTCGTGTCGACATGTTTTCTTCAAACCAAGCCAACTCAAGGATCTGTCTATCTATTTATGGATCTGTTTTCCTACCAGTTCAGTTTGTTGTTGTTATTCTGTCTGTCTGTCTTTCTTTATCGGTTGGAGTTCCAGCACTGACAATGAGAGAGGGTCAGTCTAAATCATCAAACAGTTTTTGATTATTATGTAATTAATTTTGTACATGTTGCCCTGAAACTGTTTTGTGGCGCAGCATTACTCACATTTACGGGTCTTACCATTGCTATTTATATCCCAGGTCTTTGCTTACATGTTTGTGCAGTGCAGCCACTCCCTGAGTCCACCCCAGGCCACGACCCCAGGGGACACTGTCGACCTTGCCAAGGTTTTATTAAAATCATTTGTAATGCAGCGGTTGCACTTATACCTGTCGCCTATGGTTTGTCAGGAATGGGGAATTCCCAATGCGCCTCCGCGTCATTTTCCGGGGAAAATCTTGCCGACGACTGAGTCGTTCCCGCCAGATGCCCTGAGTATTATAAACCCACGTGGAGGAGGAGGAGGGGGGGGGGTGGGGAGGATATGGAAAGCATGTGGACACTTTTCTTACACTATTGCTTTAAAAAGTTTGGTTTTATATTTTTTGGGTGGCGCATTATGATCGCGTGAGCTGCGACGTGGCAGACACCAAAATTTCCGAAGTTTTTAGGTCACGTTAATTCGCTGAGCCAAGGGGGTGAACAGGATACACTGATTTAAAAAAAAGAAAAAGAAACTACAAAGTCATGTACTTGTGTCATGTTATCTAACAGCATCAGAGTCGCGTGAGATTTATTTATAGCAGACAAGGATGAGTTTGAGTCATTGGTGAGTGGGTGAAATTCTGAAATTTCCCAGGCTGTGTTTGTGGTATTGTGGTATTTGTGGTTTGTAAAGTATAATTACTACTTTAGGTGGGTGGATAAAATTTCTTGGCAACGCTGTACTATACACTGATACAGTAAATTGTTACTTTAATCATACATGATACAGGAACAAGTTTAGATTTTTTGTTTCTTCTTTCGTGTTTGTTTTCTCTTATTTGGCGATTGCAAAGATAGGCAAACCTATACCAGTATCCGAATGTACATTCCAGGTGAGAATGGACGTACATGCAGGACAAACAAGGGATTGGCATTCAGATGGGGGAACAGATGGATGAATGTGTGGATGGATGAATAGGTGGATGGATGGATGGGTCGGAAAGTGAATGGGTTCTTGGGTGGGTAGATGGGTCGGTGGATGGATGGATGGATGACTGAGTGGATGGATGGGTGGACAGACGGTAGGAGTAAGTGAATGAATGAGTCAGTCAGTCAGAATATGAGCGGGATTTTACACTTCAGAAACATGAGGAAATATAATATCACCTGTTTATCACCTAATAAGTTCCCCTCGATCTCTGACTGATCACTTCAGATGTGGTCATGTGGAGGTCACTACTTTACTAGCGCGCACTGATATATTTCTTACTCACTGTTGTCTTTATCATCTATCGCCTCTCTTTCCTAGAATTACCCCGTTTTTTTTTTTCTTTTGTAGGCCTATTTTCTTTTTTCTCTGTTGTTGCTGTTTTTGTTACTGTTGTTGATTTAGCAGCTTTTGACTGAAATAATAAAAAGAAGAATAATAACAACAATACTATCGATAGCATACAATATGAATTTCTCCCGAGAAAGAAATTTCTATGGCTAGTTCCTGAAAATTAAGAAAGATGAAATAGTATAGAGTGTAGAATGCACAGGCCGTGGCAGACATAGATGATATTTTACAACAACAAAGGTAAGATATAAAACTTGCAGTTAACAATGATTGAAGAAGACATAGCAGTTTCTTGTTTCACTAAACGTTACATGTACCTGTGTTTTTTTTAATTCAAATAATGCAAGAAAACCAAAAGGATGCTAGTAATAGCATTTCGGGGTGTTTAGACGCATTGACTGTTTGGAAACAGCTTCCTGTTTCACGCCCAAGTCAAAAACTTGTTCCAAATTCCGCAATGTGATTTTAAAAATTAGATAACAACATGCCCTGCGTTATCTTATGTTATGTTCGAACATATTAAAAGTATAATTCTTTGGTGGATTATAAATTCTGCTGTCGGTATCGAGTGTTAAAGGTTCTCTTAGATTTCTTTCAAATTCTCTTTTATCAGAAGAGGATAAACGATAGACCCGATGCTACCTTGATACAAGATCAAAATATTAAGAAAGCTTGAAAGTTGAAATGGTGATTTGCGTGCAAAAAAAAAAAAAAATCTTCATTGTGTGGTCATGTTGTATATTATGGAAAAGACAGCTATTTTACGGGGATTACAGGATTCAAGGCAATGCTGCCCTGTTTGAAAGTCCTAAATCTGCAAAATTCTTTACCTTTGTTTTAAAGACAGATTTACTCACTAAGTACTAGGCTGTTGTATAACTGGGAAATTTTATTAACCGACTTTTCTTACATAAAAATAGATCTAAAGTTTATGAACATATGTTAAGTAGTATGCGGGTTCAACAATTTGAGATAGTCTCTAGTTTTGCCATTTTAATAACTGCCTTCCGTGAACTAAATGGAATCAGCTTGACTGAACTGGAATATCCCGACAGTGTTATCGCAAGAAATACTGAGGCCCCATCCAATTTTGGTCGCAATTAGATAAGACTGGATGACTAATAACAATGCATCTGTTCGTCACTCATAATATCAGGTTTTAAATACAGAAATGAATGTGTTGTCCACTGAAATCATCACCACTTTTGTTTTTAACATCATTTTCACCTTCTTCTCTTCCTGTTATCCTTCTTCATTCCAAATTAATGTTACTGAACAAATATGAATGTTGATTGTTTCAAATGTCAGATCGGTGTGAACTAGTCTAATCTGGCTTCATTGATCCGTTTCAGCCAAGAACGCTGCCATTTCATAGCAAAAGACGGTATGTGCCAATCTTGGTCAAATTCACGTTTTAACCTCGTTTTGCGCAATAAATTGTATTCTGTCTTTCAGGGCCATAATTTTGTATGGCTAGTATGGGCAACAGGAAAAAACCAGGACAAAAATGGGCTTTTTGAGAGTATCCGAGCGGAAGAATGAGTGGCCAACCATGATCGTCGATACCTGTTCCAGATCCGGCATTTGAAGAGAGAGTGTTTCTTTTCATCACCGCAAAATGGAAAATGAACAAGGAATAATGTACATGATGTTGTAGAATGCAAGGCGAAATGTTTTTGTTGTTGTTTTTTTTTATTTGAAATCCCGAGCTTATTATCCTTTTTTTTTTCTGGGTGGCCCATCAGTAAGTAAGTTTAACTTGTCGATGTAGTTTTGTTTAGACATGACAGTCAGTGTTGTGTCATCCTGTTAGTTGTCTTTTTCGTACATTTAATTGTTTTAGTTACTGGTTCAAACGTAGAGAAGGAATGAGATCTTTTACTGCAAATGCATGTTAGTTTTCTACTTGACTCTAGTCTATACCGAGTCTAGGGGTGAGCTCTTTCCATTTTACCGCTTCATCAAAAGAAGCGTCCGTTGTTGGCCCAGATGCCACAACAATAAAAAAAAAAATAGAGGTCTCTAAACTGCAGAGGTCCGCTCTAACGTGGCTGTTCATGTTAATTCTGTTCCTGTCCTAACCAACTGCTAGCTGAATTAGGGAAAGTGCAAATTGTAGTATGCAAGGCGAAATGTTGTTTTAAGTGTTCTGCAAAATTTTTTTTTGGTGTCTACGGTGTTCTTCCATAAAACGGCTGAACTGCTTGCTGTGTGCTCTGCGGCAAGTCCCATGCGTCAGACAGTTACAGCAACATGAGTGTAACGTTTGTGACCTGCTGCTTAACAGCCACATGAGTGTAACAGCTATGAGCTGCAACACTAATATTGTATGGGTAGTCCAGTTGATACTATTCTTGTCTAACTCTCAGTGAACAAGACTTTCATTGAAATTTTATCAAAACAATAAAATTATGAAATTAGATTGTTTTCGCATCATCATCATCCCAGCCCTCATTATCTCATAAATTGATGATCGAAAACAGTCCTTCTTGAAAAGAGGCGAAAGAGAAAGAAAAAAGTCTTCATTTCTTGTCCATTATTTGTTATTTTGTTGTAATCTTTAAGAAAGAAGGACAAAGTCTTAGATAGAGAGAGGAGAGGAGATATGAGCGGTATGTGTTTGTGGTTGTGATAGTGGAGGAGGTAAATCCATGTCAGTGACAGGCTCAGACAGAGAGACGGTGAGGAGGAGGAGGGGTGAGAGAAAGAGAGAGAGATACACAGGAAAGGCGGAGAGAGAGAGGGGGGAGGGAGAAATAAAGGGATAGATAGATAGATAGATAGATAGATAGATAGATAGATAGATAGATAGATAGATAGATAGATAGATAGATAGATAGATAGATAGATAGATAGATAGATAGATAGATAGATAGATAGATAGATAGATTAGATAGATAGATAGATAGATAGATAGATAGATAGATAGATAGTTAGATAGATAGATAGATAGATAGATAGATAGATAGATAGATAGATAGATAGATAGATAGATAGATAGATAGATAGATAGATAGATAGGTAGATAGATAGGATAGATAGATAGATAGATAGATAGATAGATAGATAGATAGATAGATAGATAGATAGATAGATAGATAGATAGATAGATAGATACATAGATAGATAGGTAGGTAGGTAGGTAGGTAGGTAGGTAGGTAGGTAGGTAGGTAGGTAGGTAGGTAGGTAGGTAGGTGGATGGATGGATGGACGGACGGACGGACGGACGGACGGACGGACGGACGGACGGACGGACAGACAGACAGACAGACAGACAGACAGACAGACAGATAAATAGATAGATAGATAGATAGATAGATAGATAGATAGATAGATAGATAGATAGATAGATAGATAGATAGAGCATGAATGAGAGAGATAAAGACACAGAAAGAAAGAATTTTTTAAATTCTACATTGTTCTCCTTTTTCATGAGGCAAGAAAAGTGGGAAGGCGTGGGCGTATCAGTACAATAAACTTTGATATCCGTGATGATATAGGTGTACGTCTGTATCAAGAACATAACCATTGTCCATTTTGTTTGGGCCTGGAATAGAACCGAGCCAAATGTTGCCCTACACATCCCCTTCCTCCCCCCCCCCCTCCCTCCTAACGGACACCGACACCCACACCCACATACACTCTCGCACAACCCTCAAAGTGACCCTGTCACAAGTTCACATGGCTTGTCGCCAAACACAGTACGTCTACGTGTATTGATTTGGCCAAGGCTTGCGCCGGTCGACAAATGGTTTAAGAGACATGCTTACAAATGAGCATTCGGACACGGGCCGACAATCCATTACTAATTAATCCTTTCTTATATTTACATGCTGTGCTCAAAATATCCATCTTTATGTTTATAAACTATCGTGGACTGCAATGGATTTATCTAGACTTCAGAAATATCTATCTCATTTCCGTTAAAATTTCACTGAAAGTAAGTTTTGTTCATGCTAGTGAGTCAGGCAATGATGCCCACGTGCATGAGTAAGTTTCGGGTTTTCTGCTTCAAAGTTTCCGAAGAGCTTGACAAATTTCCGGGAAACCCCGGAAAGGGGGTCCATGGACGCCGAGCATTAAGGTCAGCTAAGGCCAATAATGAGTAATCTACTTTTTATGTTTGGTTTTCTGAACCCAAGAGAAAGTTTGTAAAGAAATCAAAAGCTCTGTACATGTACTCTCTCTCTATCTATCTCACTCTCTCTCTCTTTCTCTCTCTCTTTCCCTCTCCTCTCTCTATATATCTCTCGACCTTGTCAGTGTGTTTGTCTGCCTGCAGATCTGTCTGTCTATCTTTGTTTTTCTCTCAGTCTGTCTTTATCTCTCTGCCTGCCTGTCTCTCTTTCCTCTCGCCTCCCACCCCCTTAGATCTCTCTGTCTGTATGTTTGCCTGTCCTTCTGTCTGTCCATCTCCCTCCTTCCTTCCCCCTCCCTCTCTCTCTTTGTCTCAAGACCTCTCTGTAACTTTTCCTTTCTCTCTCTTTCTTCCCCCCTCTCTCTGTCACTTTGTTTCTCTCTTTCTTTTTCTTTCTCTGGCTGTATGTTTGTTTGTTAGTCTGTCTCTCTTTCTATCTCTCCCTCTCTTTCTTTCTTTCCCTCTTTATGTAACGTCTGTAGGTCTGTTTGTCTATCTCTTTTTTTCTCTCTCTTTGTTTGATACACTATGATTCATGAGGCTTACATTTGTAGTTGGTATTATCTCTAGGTTATCCCCTCCCCCCCCCCCCTTCCCCTTTTTTTTTCTCCTCTCACCTGTCTTGCGCTTTCACAGAATATTATCAGGGTAATAAACATAACATTAAGGTGAGAGACTCCTGCAGTTACAGAATAGAAGAATGTGGAAAATGATTTATATGAAGTTGAACACACAGATTGCATAAAAAATTATATTATAAAGACATGTGAAAAAACTAAACATACAGATAAAAATAGACCTTAAGGTATATCAATACAAAGGACAGCGCATGGGTTGAGAAGGATTTTTTTTAAAAAGCAACGAGCCAGCTAATAAAGCTAAAAGTAACCCCATGTCAATTCCACATAGATTTCTGTGGGACAGATAGGATTATTATAAAGGCGGATTTCTTACATCAAATCGACTTCGGCGTGATGTCGTAACCAGCAGAGCTATTGAAATGATTTCATTCCTATGTGCAAACTTACTGTCAATCCTAAGCGCTGGATTACATTCGCTGGGAGCAAGGATAGGAAAGAACAAACAGGAAATAGATTGAAAAGAAGAACAATCAGTAAAAGGAGGGGGTGTGGATGGGAGAGTAGGAAAAGAAGGAAAAATGAAGGAATGAAAGATGCCAAGTGTGGACAGGGTTAAATTCTGGAACTTATTCTCCGGATATTTATCATCTGGAGAAACCTTGCACCCTAGGTTATTTGAATAGTGGAATTTAACGAATACGGCAACTTTTTAAAACATAAAATGATGTATACTGCCTCTGAATTCATGTTAAAGAAGACTAGTAATTTGTACACTATGAAAATCAATCACTAAACTACATTATGTTTTTTTGTGGCCTAACACTAGCAGCTGACCACCCACGGATCTTTCTATGACAAAATTTCCGGAAATTCCTGATTTTTTCGGGAAAGATGCAAATTTCTTTGTCACTTTATGTCATCGGAGAGAGATTCTGCCAGGCTTAGTAATGCTATGTCACGTGATGCTATTTCACCGCGGGTATAAAATCTCCGTCGGCACCGTGCAGCAATAGTCCACATGTAACAGGCGATAGAGGTCCCGGCAAAACATAAACACGAGGACAAAGCTTACGCTCAAGCTTGGTAAGCTCTCGTCTGACTGACTTTCAGTTTGTTCATTTCTGCCCACATCTTTCAATCCTTTCTCATTATTCTGTTCGGTGATTTGATCCACTCATTTCATAATAGTTTCATGCATGATTGTAGCCTCGCGTTTCTTCACTAAATTAACCTTCGCAAGTATTTTGAGTCTTGCAGATTTCTCTAGATCTAGATCTAGAGGCTTGATTTGTTGATTCGTCATCGTCATTTTTCATTATTTGTTTTTAAAGCCTGGTAGTACATTAGGGTCACGCAGGGCCATGGGTAGGCCTGCATTCATTGCGTAAATACATACACTCGAACCAAAAAGTTAAACAACCTTCACTAACAAGATTTGTGAACTCTTGCCATTCAATTATTGACTTTTTTGTTTTTGTATAAAAGAAAATTTTGTTTAAGTCATTAAGCCCCATTTTTGGGGTGGGTAAAATGAAATTGAATGTGATTTCAGACTTACATAACAATAAATTGATTCCAATGAACGTGTTTGAATTAATTGAAAAATAAAGTTGTCAGTTCTGAGCATAACCCAGGGTTGCTTAACTTTTTGGCTCGAGTGTACGTAATAGGACTAGGCCGAACTTTATGGCCACTATGATAGATCTAGATCTAGATCTATACACAATCATGTGCTTGATTTTGTAACCATCTGAGTAGATAATAGGTCTAGGCTAATAATGTAGATTTAGTTTTTGTTGTTGCTTCTGTTGTTGTTTTCTTTGAAATCATTGCTGTTATTGTTGATGTTATATGACCCTGTATCATTAGTTTCATTCAATGTTGGCACGACATTTCAAGGCAAAATACTTATTATACATGTAGATCGCGTTTCACCTCTCTGTGCTAGACGGCATACTGTGCACGCAACAATCATTGCGTCGATCGAAATTTCTGCAATATTTTTCATAGGTAGGGGTGACTTATTAAATATACCGGTACAGTGTTGGCTCAGCTGGTTTGTTAAGGTACCACTATCTCCGAAAAGTCTGGGTATTCAGGCAGATTTCGTGCCTCTGCTACAACACAAACGCTCCGTCCTTCCATACCAACATCCCTGTGACAATCGGACGCGGGGGATTGACCTCAGGTTTGCCTGGTTACAACAGTGCATTGCCGTCCCTTTGTCTCAAGAATTTGGCCCCTACGGTAATCCTGCTAACCGTACGGAAATCCTATATAATCTCTATCGAATAGTCGTCGGGGTGCAGGCTGGATTGTTAGTACCGTATGTTACTTTCTACTAACACAAATTCACGGAAATGATCGCTAATCTAAAGCAATGTCACAACTAGGAGGAGAGGGGGGGGGTGTGAAAGGCGCTTGCCTTGCTGGGCGCAAATTTCTCTCGTGTACATGGGGGTGGAGGTGGACGGTTTAGGGAGAGGTTGGGGGGGGGGGGGCACACGCCATTTCAGTGCAACGCAAGTACATGATTACATATGTAGCTTACCGTATAACAATGTGAACAGTAATGTAAGATTCATTTCTTTAGACATGAAAGTGTCTTGTTTTTATAATTTTGTCACTGAAAACTGATGTTACAGAGAGTTTAGACCGAGTTCAGCCTGACCAGTTAGATTACCAATACATTTAAGAATTCAGCTCCCACTTTGTTTTTTTTTAATTTTGCCCTGAGCTCTATCAACCTTTTGCTGACGACAAGCACGAATATCGTTGCAGCTTGTTTTTCACAAATCTGCAAAACTAGAGCATGATTTAAAATTGCGTAGCCCACAGAATAAATAATCTTTTTGGCCCAGCTCCCAAAATAACACTAGACCGGTATAACTTTTTTGCAGAGGTCAAAGGTAAGCACAATAATAGGCCCGACCAAAACAAAAAAATTGTACAAAATTTTCCAACAAAGGAGCCAGTGCCACATTAATCCTTTCCTCGAAACAATCGCAGTTTGAACGCGGATATGATTCAGGAAGTTTTGTTGTTTTTTCAACCCCCTAGTGCGCTGTTGCTCGAAAGTCCTAATCTCTGCACCGTGTGGCAGTCGACATAGACCTAGGCCTATCATTTTCTTTCTCTATTTCTTTCGTTATGTGCTTTTATACCAAGGACATTCTTATTTTCAGACCTGGGGCCGTTTCTCTGATAAAGAAATTGTGTGTGTGTGTGTTTTTTTTAACCATATTACTGTCTTTTTTTTTTCCTGATAAAGAAATGTTCGACACCCCCGTTTTGTTTTGAAACTTGTGACATTCTTAAGTGCAGCCCCAAGTGCTATTGATCAGCATTGAATTCCCAGGAAAATGACAGCAGGGCTTACGCCAGGGGTTTTTCCGGATAACAGGAGAATCATAACTCATTGTTGTGTGCAGGCGCTAGCCTAGGCACAGAACGGGGGCGTTGTTAACTCTGCAGTTTTGTCGGTTTTTTCATAACTCGTGATTTAGAATGAATGACTCACACCCCAGTTCACCCCCCCCCCCGTCCAAAAAGAAAACGTGGTCTGTGTGGGATATCCACTGTACAGTACGCTGTGTTTGCTCGACCCTAGTGGGTTTCTGTCTATCTATCTGTCTGTCTGTCCACCCGTCCGACCTTCCGCCGGGCCGCCCATCTATCTATCTATCCGTCTGTCTATCTATCATGTGTCTATATGTGCCTGCCATTGCGCAGGGGGGCTTCCTTTGAAATCTCTACCGTCACTTGTATAGTAGGGAATCTGCAGAAACTGACGCGCAAATCCTTCCCAGGGGATTTTTATAAAACCGAGACACACCTGGATGTTTGATCACTCCCCACCCCACTCAGAGTCCCTCCTTCCTCTCGTTCTGTCTGTTATACGCATTGAATTATTGTGGCATATCGTTTCATTGCTCATCAGTGTCATAGTGTAATGAAGTTAGTAATAATGGATATAATATAAATAATTGTTTAATTGGTGGGTTAGTATACAAAATGGAACATAGAAAGTCGTAGTCAGACACAAATACAACAGACCGTTTAATGTTTGGTGAATAGGATTATGATGTAAAATGTATATTCAAGTTCATTACTTTTTTTTTTTTTAATCTGTCTGTCTGTCCATTCTGTCCATTGGCCCATCCGTCCATCTGTCTGTCTATCTGTTAATTATTATTAATTCATTTATGTCGTTTACTTATTAAGATAAATAGTTTCATCTGAAAAAAATACTTAACTTTTATTATTTCTTTTTCTCCAATTGGGCCTGTTCATTTATTTGATTGTTTATTGCCTTTTCAGTGCAAAAAGTGATTATCTCCCCCATTTCATGCGTGACAATGGAGATAATCATTACTTTCTTGCAGTTGCACTGAACTGACAATTGTTCAGCTTTATCCTAATCCCTTGAATTCATTAATTCACATATTCAATATTCATATTAGTATTCCTGGAGTTTGTTTTTTTCACAGATGTTTGAAAATTTACGGTACGTATTAATTTTAGGAAGTGCTTCAGTTAGAATATTTTCGTGGGAAATTGAATAGAGAAAATATTGAATTGTGGTCACTGTTCAGCTACATTTTCGCTATTGAACTTCACTGGGAAACTGTCTCTACCGAAGCATTTGTTTAATTTTTGATACCAGAGAACTGTTCTTTGTCTGTTTTTTAATGAGATGGTCTCTCTTCTTCTGTCTCTTCAGCCATCATGAAGTTCGATGACGTGCTGCGTTATGTGGGAGAGTTTGGTGTGTACCAGAAGCGCGTATATCTCTTGCTGTGTCTGATGTGTGTTGCACATGGCATGAGGATGGTTGTACTGGTCTTCATTCTCAACCTGCCCAAACACCGGTAAGTTGGTGACAAGCTGAAATGTCAAAATAACAGTATGAGCATGAGGGTAGATACCATAGAATTAAGTGACATGTAACTGACTAAAACCCAGGGGCTTGAACGCAACTACCATGACCAAAGCGTCAATTCGAGCTACCATGCATTTATGGGGGGGCTGTGTTCGAAGAATCCAAGTCTAGAACTCACGAACAATAAGTACCCGCTACCCAAACATGTTTAATGTTCTTCAATTATTTTAAACTGCTCCAATTGTTCATGCCTTGACGTGGAGGAGTGGCTTGCGTGTCCCAGTGATCCCAGGAGCTAAGCCAGCGGAGGCCTCGTGCCCCTGATAGCTTTAAGCAAGCTGGACAGGTCATGGGGGAAGGACCAGACAAGATTGAACAGACCGGCCCTCCAGGTTCGGGGGTTGGGCGTAGGGCTAACAACCCTACCCTGAAATCCTTGTTGGGGTGACCTTACTTGGAGAAACAAAAATCGTTACGGAAACAGCAACGTGGAAAAACCAACGTTCTGGATGTGATGGACCTTCTGAGTACCTCGCGACTCGTATGAATGCAAGTAGTGAAAGCCGAAAGGAAACTGCTAGCAGGATGAAGGAGGAACTGAACACCGCCAAAACCAAGACCAGGATTGGATACTGGAATGTTAGAACAATGTATGAATCGGGTAAGTTAGCACAAGTAACATCAGAGATGAGGCGCTACAACCTACACATCCTGGGTGTAAGTGAGAGCAGATGGACTGGATCTGGAAGGATCAAAACATCCACTGGAGAAACCGTTCTCTACTCTGGAAGAGAGGATGGCCAACATCATGAAGGAGTAGCCATCATCCTAAAGAAAGGACTGGACAAATGCTTGTTGGAGTGGAAACCAGTCAATAGCAGACTGATGAGGATGAGGATGAAAGGACGACACACAAACATCACTGTCATCCAATGTTATGCACCAACCAACGAAAACGACAACACAGACAAAGACGACTTTTATGAACAACTCCAGGGGGAAATGGACATGACGCCACGGCATGATCTCATCATTGTCATGGGAGACCTCAATGCTAAGGTAGGTAAAGATGATATAAATTATGAAAGAGTAATGGGAAAACATGGAACTGGAACAAGGAATGACAATGGAGAAAGGCTTGTGGATTTTTGTGCCTTGAACAACTTAGTCATCGGAGGGACCCTTTTCACACACAGAGAAATTCACAAACACACATGGAATTCTCCAAATGGAAGAGACAAGAACCAAATAGACCATTTGATGATCAACGGTATGTGGAGACAATCCCTTCTAGATGTGAAAGTGAAAAGAGGAGCTGACGTAGCCAGCGACCACCATCTAGTGGCAGCACTTATCAAAATTAAACTGAACAAGACCGGAATCAAGACATCAAAGCAAAGACACCTTAATATTCAGAAACTGAGAGATCCAAGTGTTAGAAATGCCTTCAACATACAAGTCAAGAACCGATTCCAGGCTCTACGAGAGTCTGATAAGAACAACCCTAATGAAAGAGGAATCGATTCAGAGTGGAAAAGAGTAACTACAGTGTACACAGAGAGCAGTGTAGCCTGCCTTGGATTTAATGAGAAAGGGAAAAGCAAGGAGTGGATCCAACAAAGAACATGGGATGTGGTCGAGGAGAGGAAAGTCATGAAAAAGAAACTCCTACAAGTGAAATCGGAAAGGCTGAAAGAGAGGTACCAACATAGCTACACAGAGTTAAATAAGAAAGTGAAGAGACTAGTAAAGAAAGATAAACGAGAAGCCATGGAACAGCTAGCGGCAGATGCGGAGGAGGCAGCAGCAAGAGGAGAACAGGGTAAGCTCCACAAGATCACTAAGCGCATTTGTGGCAAGTACGGTGGAAGACCAAGTGTTCCAATCAAAGACAAGAATGGGAAACTACTGACTACAGAACGAGAACAGGATACACGCTGGACAGAGCACTTTCAGGAATTACTAAACCGGCCACCACCTGAAGATAGAATAATAATACAAGATGCTGCTGAAGACCTTGACATCAACATAGATCCACCAAAGAAAGAAGAGATAGTGGCAGCAATAAAGAGCCTAAAAAACAGCAAAGCCCCAGGAAAAGACAACTTGACTGCAGAACTGTTCAAAGCAGATCCGGATCAGTCAGCCACCATCCTTCAGCCACTGTTCACAGCTATCTGGGAAGCAGAAGCAGTACCAAAGAGCTGGAATGAAGGCAGAATAGTGAAAATACCCAAGAAAGGAGCACTCAGCGATTGCAACAACTGGCGTGGTATCACTCTCCTTTCTATACCCAGCAAAATCCTTGCCAAGATCATTGTGCAACGTATCTCAGATGCTGTGGACAAGACACTGAGAAAGGAACAGGCCGGATTCCGAAAGGGGAAAGGATGCATTGACCAGATCTTCACACTCCGAAACATCATAGAACAGTGTTCAGAATGGCAAAGGCAGCTCTATGTGAACTTCGTTGACTTCGAAAAGGCCTTCGACAGCATCCACAGAGAGAGTATATGGCGCATTCTTCGGCACTATGGGATTCCCAGCAAGCTTGTTGAACTCATCAAAAGCTTTTACAAGAACTTCAGTTGCAGTGTCGGAAACAGTGATGCATCCTTTGAAGTGAAAACTGGTGTACGGCAAGGATGTGTGATGTCAACAATTTTGTTTAACCTCGTAATCGACTGGATTATGCGGAAAACTACAGAGGATGCACCAAGAGGCATCAGATGGACACTCTTCGACAACCTAGAGGATTTGGACTTTGCGGATGACCTTGCGCTATTGTCACATAGTCACCAACACATGCAAGATAAGACGCAGAGACTACATAATTTTGGATGCAAAGTAGGCCTTCGGATTAGCCAGAAGAAGACAGAGATTATGACCCTAAATGTAGACACTCTAGCACCAGTGCAAGTAGATGACAAGAACCTCACCACGACGGACAAATTTAAATACCTTGGTAGCATTATCAGACCAGAGGGTGGCACAAAGGAGGACATCCAAAGTAGGCTGGGAAATGCAAGGGCTGTCTTTCAAAGTATGAGCAACATCTGGAAATCAACACAATACGGCATCAACACCAAGATCAGACTGTACCAAAGCTGTGTCCTATCCACACTCCTGTATGGATCAGAGTGTTGGCGAATGACAGAAGGTGACCTCGCCAAGTTGTCTTCCTTCCACACCACATGTCTTCGTAGGATTCTCCGCATCTTTTGGCCAAACAAGATTTCTAATCAGGAACTACTAAGGCGATGCAAGCAAGAAGAAATAGCCAACATCATCACGAAGAGACGATGGAGATGGCTTGGACACGTGCTGCGAAAGGAAGCAAATTCTATAACCAAAACAGCACTTCAGTGGACACCGGAGGGACGGCGCAAGCGAGGCAGACCCAAGGCAACCTGGCGGAGAACAATCGAGGCAGAGATGAAATCCTTCAATCACTCATGGGGAACTCTCGCAAAGATGGCCCAGGACAGACAGGGCTGGAGATCCTTTGTTGCTGCCCTAAGCACCAGTGGGTGCAACAGGAAATAGTAGTAGTAATTATTTTAAATATTTGTTTAATTTTCTGTCTTTAACAGTTTCTTCAGGAAGAAGGTCAGTAGATCGAAAGCGTCATGTGTCTCTTCTTCTTTGCGATATATTGCATCGTTTCTGTACCATTTGTACATGAGGCTTTGCCACAACATTTTCTTTTGCCACATTTTGACTTTACTTCACGCTTTGCTGGGACCCCTCAGATTGTCTGTGTTTTTGTTTTATGATATTTTGTCACTTACCATCCAAAACTGCAGGACAGGAGAATACCCAAATTCACCAAATTCAGACTGCTGGGGCACACACAAATTCATGACTTATGTGTGGCCGGGTTCCCCTAGAGTGGGAGACTTCAAGGGGGACACACAAATTCATGACTTTATTTGTGGGCACACTGCCATAGAGTGGGAGACTGCAGGGGAACACACAAATTCATGACTTTATGTGTGGGCACACTGCCATAGAGTGGGAGACTGCAAGGGGGACACACAAATTCATGACTTTATGTGTGGGCACACTGCCATATAGAGTGGGAGACTGCAAGGGAACACACAAATTCATGACTTTATTGTGGGCACACTGCCATAGAGTGGGAGACTGCAGGGGAACACACAAATTTGCAGCTTATGTGTGGCCAAGCTCCCACTGCGTGTAAAGAAGTCAAGGATTGAAGGGGATTATCTTCCTCACAAAATTTCATGTAGTTTTGCTTTTCCCATATACGTTCCTGTTTTTTTTCTTTTTTTTTCTTACCATGACATCATTTTTTCTCTACCGTAGATGCCAGTTATGGCTGGGCTTGCTAATATCCAAGAGCCATATTATTATATCATAACCTTCAAATGTATGGAAGTTTTTCAGTTTGGTTCTCCAAATATCTCCTTTTCTTTTTTTTTCCCCAAATTGCAAGGTTTTTCCCTATTTTTTATTCTCTCTTTACCTGAACACAATTTTTGCACTAAAGCTCAGTTTATACCTAGTTAATGATAAAAATGCCTGAAAATTTTTCTCATTTACTTTTTATGACTTGTTACAGTAGACTAACATATTTTTGTGATCTACAAATTTTAGAGGACCACTTATGGGTTGTGAACTGTGGTGTGACTATCCCTGATATATTTGAAAAATAATATCTCACTAAATATTGACAAATCTACCAACATAGGCCTTTTGTACATAAAGATTCATCATTGAACACTGTTACGAAAAGTTCTTTAAAATGACACATGAAGATATGGGTGTATGCACTAGTATGAGCATTTCTTTAAGAGTATTACTCTTTTGTGTCATTCTAATCACTCTAGATGCACGATACCAGGCTACTTGAATGACACATACAGTGTTTCATCCCTTGAACACCAAATGGCCTTGAACATGTCAGTCCCACCTGAAGATTCCTGTCATGTGTATGCACCAGGGAACTACAGCTTCGATATGTACAACCGGCCTGTCAATGCTAGCATTACAGCATGCGAGAACTGGGTGTACGATACTTCAGTGTTCACTAGCACAGTGGCCAGTCAGGTTTGTTGGCATGTTCATGTTCTCCACGTCTGGTCACATATCGTCACGGTTATTTCATAATTGCTTTAGATATTTTTTTTTTTGTGCTTTGAGACAAAATGCTCACCTCAATCAGACAATCACGTTACACCATTACATTGTTTTGTTTTGTTGATTTATCAGTTTTGAAATGAAAACTCACGTCCACCTTAATCAGCATTTCAGACTGTTGTTAGGAGAGTGAAGTCTAGACAAGGGGACAAAGTGGTCTAGAGCCAAGGTGCTCGCCTCTCATGCCAAGAGTACCGGGTTCAAAACATGACCGGTACAGGCCTGTTGGAAGTTTGGGATTTTTCTCATATTTTCGTGTCCCTGATCCTCGTGGCGGGGGTAGGATCGAGTACCTGGTCTTCTCGGATAAGGACGAAATAATTCGGAGGGCCCGTGTACACGTTGTGCACATTTAAAGATACCTTGGCAATTGGAAATTGTAAGAGCAGGCCAAACAGGCTGCTGCCCGGGCAAAATTAAATAAAAGCCATCCTTATTACAACCGCCGACTGGCGCTACATTGTGGTGATGACGTGTCTGCTCCAGTTATAACTGGGCTGCCATGACACAAAGGCAAATTTCCTAAATTAAAAGTTTACAAAATACAGATACAAAATACAAAGCCAAATAGAGAAAATACTGAGTATGAATACATTTTCTCATGGAAACACAGTCACAAAAGCATTAAGGGGCTGATCACAGTTTTGATGGTCTGGGGAAGTGAGTGTCTCAGCAAAGGGTGCTACTGACAGAGCCTCTTCCTGTTTAATTTGTGTGTCACTCTTTGTTTCCTTTGCCACCGAATGACACGAGAACGGTTATGTCAGCTGATATAACACAGTTGCAAATCCATGGTGTATAATTTCGAATTCATTATTTTTTGTTGAAACTTTCATAGAAATGAATTCATGGTGTGATCTTGACAGGAGATCATGATTTTGATACCTTATATCATACTAACTACAGTAGAAAAAATACGCTGTTTTTATTCAGGCTGTTGCCAGGGACGTGTAGAATTTTCCATGATAAGCCATTGCTGAACAGTGAACACAACTCAGTATTTTCTCTATTTGGCTTTGTAATTAGTCTATGCGTCCCTAACAACAGTCTTTTTGTTATTACTCCAATAATTGTTAACTGAATATTTTTTATTAAGTTTGTTATTACTCCAATAACTGTGAACTAATGTGCCCTGTTGCCAACTTATTTGTGTTTCATAGGTCACCTTTATGTTCACAATTCAAGACTGTGGTTGCTGCAGTCTTCCACTGCTCCTGTTGTTCAGACTAACAAAAAAAAACATTCAGCTGTTCAAAATATGACGATTGTTGAATGCAGGTTGTAAGAATGTCGTTGCAAGTATGTTCGTCCCACCAAGTTTTTTGGACTAGGGGTACATATTTTAAAGCCTTTTGTGACTCCAGAACTAGAGAGCTCCCCCTGAAATTCTCTCAAAATACTCCTAACAATAGCCTTAATTAATTATTTTTTCAGATTTTGTTTTCACTTTACACTTTTGATTATTCCAGTTTGATCTAGTCTGTGACCATGCTACTCGACGCTCTCATGCCACAATGACGTTTTATGGAGGTTTTCTTATTGGTGTCTTTGTGCTGGGCTTCGTGGCTGACATGTGAGTAAATAGTACATTTTCACTTGATTTCTTGTACAGGTTTTTAGATAGCATTACAGGTAGTCTCAGATGTATCAATGCTGAGATAAAAATGGTGTGTGTATGTTCAGAATTAAATTTCAATTATTTTATTCATTTGCTTTGTTATTTTTTATATGTTTGTGAATAATGAAAACATGAATTGGTGTCTAAAGTTTACAATCAAGAGTGTCAGCTTGCATATCATAGGTTCATATTTCATGTACCGTAAAAATGAAAGAAAATTGATCTGTTTTAATATCGATACACATGTTGTTTCTTTATATAGCATTGTTAGTGTTGCTTATGAATCCATTTTTCTAAATACGCGTAGTAGATTTCTTTGCGTTTTCTTTTATATAAACATTTTGTCTGTATCAAATATTAAGTAAGATGAAATTTTGTAGTTAAAAGCAAAAAGTTTGTGTCAGAAACTCTGGATGTCTTTATAATAATTAAACACTGGAGTTTCCTTACACTTAAAATGCTTTACTAGGACACAGAACACACTCTATGTGGTATGTTTTTGCACTAGATCACTGGATGATCTTGCACAAGAATCATACATACCTGGACGGTGCTTGATAATCCTAACGTTCTTGTCTGATTTTCATCTATTTCAGCATTGGCCGTAAAACAACACTTTTCATATCCATATCACTCCTGATTGCCCTGGGTTTAGGCCTGGCGTTTGTCAACAGCTTCATCACATTCGCTGTGGTCAACTTTTTTGTTGGAGCGGTCACCACAGGGATATTCTCCTCAGCCTTTGTTATTGGTGAGTTTGTCTGAAACATTGCACTGTATGCATTTAAAGGTCTTTTGCACAGTGATAGGGGCAACTGTTTCTGCACTGCATCACATAATGGAGAGTGTCAGTTTGTTTTTGCTAATGAAGTTAGAGAGGTAAATAAGAAAGAAAGAGTCATTGTTGGAGGAGAAAGAGAATGAGAATATCAAAGCCAGAGAAGTGAAGATAAGGTTGTCAGAAAGTGGAAGAGCAGCCTCCAGGCCAGACCACAGAAGTAGTTATAAACAGAGTTCACGAGAAAGGGAAATAAACAGGCACAGAAAAAGATGGAGACCAAAACTATCCATACTTTGTTGTTTTTGGCACCAGATCTTGAAATTCTTTACAATGTTCCCTCGTTCAATATTTTTCTTTTATTTGCCTGTCCCAGGTATCGAGTTGGTGGGGCCATCCAAGAGAACGTACACAGGAATGTTCATCCAGTTGTTCTTCTCTGCCGGTGTGGTGGGTCTGGCAGGCTTAGCTTATCTGATCCGAGATTGGCAATATCTGCAGATCACCATCACAGTCCCATTAGTTCTCTTTTACATGTGCTGGTGGTAAGTGCGAATATGACTCTCAGCTCGATCCGTTTCCTCTGTAAACAATTTTTATCACAAGAACGTGTCCTAAACTTCATACCATGAGTGAATGACTTGAGATTTAACATGTCACAGTTATCAAGGAACAAAAGCCACCTTTAGTCATGCCCACTTTCATATAATGTTTCAAACCATGCAGTATTAACCTTTCCACATCACACGGCCTGATCGTTTCAACATCTGTCTGAACACTCTTACTTCAAAGTAAATATTCCCTTTAGACACACAAACTTTGGAGTAAGTTTGAAAATCCACAAAAATCTCTTAATAAATCTGCTATAAACCAATAGTATCAGTGAGTAGGTTGTTAAGATAGAAGTTGGAATGTAATATCTTTTGTATGTAGACATCCATTGTACTGTGTGTAAGTGAAACTAGGCAAATTCGGGGTTTGAGCTTGACAGCATGAAAAACTGGATGATTTGATAGATCACTCAACTATAGCACACAGAGTATTGATGGATTGTAAAATAAGTTTCTCAGCCATTGTATCTGGTGATGTGAAAAGGTTAAGGCAGGTTTCATGCTTGTGGTCTGCATTTATCCCAAAAAATGTTGAAAAATAATGTAGAATCAATGATGGATTATTATATACCTGTTGGAAGGGAATCATTTGGGGATCCCAAAAATGATAATTAATTGAGCTTGAGACTCACCTATATTTCATAATATTGCACTGAAGTTCCCTGCCCTTGGAATTTCAGAATTTGTAGAGTGAACAGAAAACCCTCTGGTAACACATATAAATGCACCAGAAACACATAGGAACATAACAACTAGACCAGGACATGCTTATGAAGGAGGAAAAAGATAAGAAAAGATTTTAAAATTCTCTCAGAAAATAGGTTTTTAATGTTGAATATAACGCATACAAGCCAACACATCAAATACTTATGAGGAAGTTAGTTACCAGCATCATTTTATAGGAACTGAACCTTTAAAACTGAATAAATGTTAATTAAGCTGTTCACATTAATACATTTTAATGGATGAACATTTTACAGAAAAAAGTATTCAAATTAGGAGTACATTGCTTTTAATGTATTGCAACATCAATTTATCTCCCTATCAACATGTAAATTTTAATTCATATTATGCTTACACTCATAGTCATTACAGGTATGATGCATGCAGGGTATGAAGGGCATGAAGAATATTTTTAAATAGCAACTATTTGAAATCTGTTTAAAACACATTATCCATTCACAGGACTGATATCAGAGTAAGCTAATTTCTTGAGGTATTTCCAGATCTCTCCCCTATTTGTTTGGCTGAGGTTGCTCTCCTCCTTTGCAGTCAGCCCTTAACGTCCTGTTGAAGACAACATGTCTTAAACTAAAAAATATCACGAAATA
This sequence comes from Onchidella celtica, assembly GCA_963931925.1. Lineage (NCBI taxonomy): Eukaryota > Metazoa > Mollusca > Gastropoda > Systellommatophora > Onchidiidae > Onchidella > Onchidella celtica. The sequence goes on along the minus strand of OZ007570.1, from coordinate 13,992,268 downwards.
ATAAGTTATTATTATTATTATTATTATTGTTACAATTTCAAATCACAGACTGTAAATGTACCTGACGAAAGCATTGTAAGACAGTCTGTTTTTCTCTAACAAATGAAAGACTAGGATTGCACAAAGTGAATAAACGTAATTAAGCATTGTTTGAAAAATAAGAGTGGTAAGAAACTCCTCAGGTGGAGCGAGGCAGATGACACTCTTCAGAGGAAGAGTGGATTCTTTCATTAGATGTTTCGGCCTTTAACTTCCTGACATCTTCTAGAACCCCGGCCACACGAGTTCATGACTCTCGGCGTTCGTCATGCACCTTTTTTTTTTTTTCTCGCCGCCAGGTCCTCTTTGGATTTTCTGGTTTCTTTTTTTCTGTGCAGGTGTCTTATCCATTTTGCCAAAAGTGCCACTGGTTATATGGTTTAATTTTAGGCTATATGAATTTAGTGTTCATTTCTTTTACACCAAATCCAGCAGGAAGCATTTTCCGCTGTTGTTGCTATTTTCTTAAGAGCACTTCTAATTTTCCTGCCACCTCGATTGAGTTTCTTCAGAAGAGAGTACATTGTTGAAACGACAAATCCCCTTGCTCCTACTTCCACGGCGAATATGCTTGACTTCATTCCAGCATTCCTTAGATCCCTCAGGAGATCCTGGTATTTGGCCACTTTGTATTCACGCTGCTCCTCAATGTTTGTTTCATTCGGGACCGTTAGCTTGATTATGACGTATGTCTGAGCTTCCTTTGAGCTTAGTACAATGTCTGGTCTCATATCGGAGGTCCTTACCAGCTCGGGATAATCATTCCATCCTTCCAAGTCTGCTGCCACTTTCCTGTCACTGGCTTCGTCTAGTAACCCGGGTGCAGTGGAATGTATGTTGGTGCGGGTATTGATGGATGCCTGGATGAATGTCTTTGTTTTGGGTTTGTTAGACTTCTTCTTTGCCTTTTCTACTTCTGGTGCAATGGTCGTTGCCAGAATTTCAAGGACACGATTATGTCGCCAGGTGTATCTTCTACAAGCTAATGCGACCTTGCACTCAGACAGAATGTGTTGCAATGTCTGTTTCCCTCTGCACAGCGGACATTCATCGCTGGTCTCTTTGCTCCATTGAGTGAGGTTTGTCTTTGTGGGAAGGACATCGCATGCAGCGCGAATACTGAACGCCAGCTTCATAGGCGCCATGTGCCAGATGTCGTTCCATGAATATGCTCTTTGCAAAGCGCTCTCTCAGTTTGTCCCCTGACCTTGCCCTCCTTGTTGCACTGCTTTCCGAACTCTTTTCTCGTCTTCCTCGCATCTGATCTCTTGAAGTACCATGTCTCGCTTTTCTTTGGGTCCTGCTGTAGACACCGGCGGATATGAATGTTCGCCCAATCCTCTTCTATACGACTAAGTGGTTCCGATGATTTCCTTTATGTGCAGGGAGTGTTCTGCTGCTGCGACTGCTTCTCTCACTTTCCACTTTCGACCTGTTTTCAGTTCAGGTTCTGTGTTTCTTACCGCTTCATCTTGTGAACCCTTGAACATTAGATGAAGGCGGGCCCTCCCTACTTTGTATTCCTCATTCAGGGATTTAAGTGGTTGTACATGTACTAGCTTTGCTTGTTTGCATGCAAGTGCGTCATCGGTTAAGCATGGAGGGAGTCCGAGCCATTTTCTTGTGTAGCGATTTATCTTTGCCTTTAGCCCCTCCACAGTTGAGGGTGGAATCTCATAGACTAGCAGTGGCCATAGAAGTTTGGGGATAAGCTTGAACTGGAGAATCCATAGCTTGAAGTTTCTTAGGAGGCCAAACTTGTTTCTGAGAAAAATGGCTTATGATGAAAACCCCGTGAAGGTTTATGACGATGTTCATAATTCTTACAGAGAGAAAGACAGTTAGTCACCTTGCATAAAATAATAGTAGTTCAAGTACTGAAGTTGTGTATTAAGCTGCCAAGTTAAATTTAGAAATTTTAAACGGTAATGCCAACAACTTACACTTGCTTCAGTTAGTGCACAGCAAAGTCACCCACATGGGCCTTGTTCATAGACAATGTGAAGTTTTCACACCTGCAAGCACAATAAAACCATGCTAAGGATCTGAACTTTATGATGTAGCTGCTGACACTCTGTATTTGATGAATTTTCCTTGTTTCTGAAATGATAAAAGTGGTAGTAAGTAACCAAAGCCACCCCATCTGAAAGCTGTCTTAATTCATTTTCGGGTTTTTTTCAATTTTGTTTTCTTTTGTTTCTTGTTTGACCTGGCGAAAGATTTGATATAATCGGAAAACTTGAATTTTCTCCCATTTAATTCCTTTTGAATTTCTAGTATGGTTTGTTTGTTTAATGGTCTTTTTGTGTTGTGTTTTTATGTTGCAGTTGTTCCTTACAAGGGGATTGCAAAATATAACTTGTTCTTTGTTTTGCCAAGTTCTGTATTTGGCTTTAACAGCTCTGTCCATGGCCTGGCGGAGGACGCGGGATTCCCCATCTGCAACCCCTTTGCCATGCTCTGAACCAAATAATATACACTGTACTTTTGTTACAGACATGAGAGTGAGGTCGGCAAGCGTGCTCTTGCCCTTATATCTAGATTTAATCTAGATCGACATTTTTCTCTAAGAAAAAAAAAAAGAAAAAGAATCTGGCGGCTCCAGTATCCAAAATCAGATTTTATTACTTTGTTTTCAATTTCAAAAATAACAAAAAAAAAAAAGGTAATCTCAAAACCTAGATCTGCATCTTATGTACAAAGCTAAAACTAATAATGACAGGAAGAACATAAATAGTCGGCATAAATAAAACCTAAACTCATTCTAATATGAAGATCATTCACAAACTAAGACCTGCAAACTGGGGAATTTCCGATTTTATCATGACAGATTCTGTTCGTTTGAACTATAGGCACGGACGAGCTTGCGGGTAAACCCGATGCTGACTAGATCTAGAGCGATCGGGACAATGCGATCAGTATCGGATAGACAGATTTATGATAACTATAAATGCAAACTTACCCAACAGCTATCGAATCCAAACTGAGGATTCAAAATGTTGTGGTCCGAAGTGTTTTCTCAGAGCACAAACGATGTGCTGGCCGTCTGCATCGAGAGCAACAAAATGCCGAAACATGAAATCGTACGGTACTATGTGTCGGAAAAATAGCGGGTCGCGTGAATTCTTCAGACCAAAAATACTAAAATTTTCTTGTAAAACCGACCAATTTGTTTACACAACGCAAAATCGTGCTTTTTTTCAATGTCCAGGTGAAAATTAGATCTGAACTGCAAAAAACAACTAATTTCGTAGCAAATTTACAGAAGCGAAAGTTCGGATCAACCAATTGCCTCCACTAGACAGGAAGTAAACAAAGGCAGATTTCCATTACAACCGTCTGTTTGACAACAGTATACGATTTTCTTTTTTTCCCGGCATTTTTCTTGCAAAAGAACCCATTTCTGGGAGGTTGCAAACGATTTTCAATAAGATATTTGACTTTTCTTTGGGATACCATAAAACTGGGATGTTGTATGCATCCGAAAAGTCACGAACGCTCTCCTTAAAAAAATAAAATAAAATCAGTAACTCGGACAACGGCAACTTAAAATGGTTGGCATGTTTATTTGGAACCAACACAAACCAAAAACAGCCCAGAACAACATTTTGTCACACTTATGTCCATTCTGTGGCAGCGCAAACTTCAGGTGACCTATTAGGGCCACAAGCGTGAAACCTGCCTTAAACCTCAGAAAATGTCACATACTTCAATTGATATTTTCTTCATGATCTGTGACACAATAACTTGAGCAAGCTACAATAAGGCATTTATTTGCAGACCAATATTCATTAGACTGTCTGTATTTCACTTGGGTTTTTGGATGGTTCACTGCCCTTGGTAGTTTGTCTCAACCATAGAAAACCTTGGAATTTTAGATGGACACAACTGAATTGAATCAATATTTATTGAAGAAAATTTGAAAATTTAATATAGTTTTTGATCCATTACATTCTACTGGGACAGAACTATAAGTTCTAGTCTATTTAAACAAATTTAGGTTGGCTGTGTTTCTGTGTCCTATTGAGCTTGCATTTTGGACGCATTAAATGGAAATTCAGCTCAACAATTGAAATTACAGATATCGATAAAAATTATACTATTTTCTCTGTTGAAAGATAGTCATTGGGCTAAATATTATTCTTAACCTGCTAGGCTAAGCAATATGTTTTGTATAATGGCCCCTTGACGTTTTTTTAATTTCAAGACATTGTATCCAGATACATCCACATTCATTTTCAAATTTCTCCTCCTAGCTTCATACCAGAGTCACCCAGATGGCAGATTCAAAGAGGGCACTACTCAAAGGCACGAGACACAGTAGAAAAAATTGCAGAGGCGAACAAGAAAAAGGTGCCAGAAAGTGTGCTGGATGCGGTCATGCCGTCCTCAGATTTTGAGAAGCAGTCAATGATGACTCATGATGACAAAGTTAGCGAGAGGAGTGAAGACAAGGAAATGAATGGTCGTCTTCTAGATTTGTTTACCAGTCCAGTGCTTTTCATCAGAACAAGCATCATCTTCTTCAACTGGTAAGCTGATCATAATCAAATATTTACAGTTTCCTCCAGTCTCTGTAGCTTATGAATTTCTTGCGTACTTTATTCTATTCATAGAAATAGGTTCTTGAAAAGAAGTCAAAAACAGTGTCATAGTTGATTTTGCCAGTCAAGCTATGAGAAAGCCACTAAAGGAAATATACTATACATTCCTCAAAAATACTCAGATATGCTAGTTTTCCTGCAGTCTCGCATAAAAATGTCCTGTGTATTTCTTACTTTCAATATTCACCCATGATCTCTGGGACTGGGTAGTTTATTTGGATAATGAGGGACATTAATAATAATATTGTCTGAATTAATATAAATGTACATGAACTTGAGTTCTTGGGCAGGACATTAACCCATACCCTGCGCGCTACCCGTAAAGCCCGCTGCCCCGTCAGTGACCTTACTCACGGAGAATCTTATCTGGGGTCACTGACCCGTGCCGCTAGACGATGACCACATACGCTGTCCACGTGGTTCGGTTTTTATTGATCGTTATGAAAACATTCGCTGCTATGCCTTATCGCGCTTGATAATGAATTAACCAGCAAAACCTTAGTCTGTCAGTCTCTAACCAATGATCTGACTTATGATTCCAAACTGACAGCTGTAGTTTTCGTGAGAACGAAGCATGATAACTAGCCACGCCCTCCCAAGCCCTACACAAATAGTTTCATCCTGATTGACACATACTAATAAACCAATGTGGGCATTTGGGGCAAAGATTATTTCAGAGCTTGTTTCTGATTGGTTCTTAGATACAGACAACTCCAGATGGTGGTCAGCTTGTGAGAAAATGAGATAATATTGCAAATTTGTTGAGCAACAGTTCGCATGTCGATGTTACATCTTTTGAAAGTGTGGGGGGAGCCTTTGAAAGCTTAGTCTTTGTGATTCCGACCAGTGGTTCACTGGTTAACATGTCCATGTCACAATGCGTTTGATTTAGAAGAGATACAGTGAACAATCACACGGTGGTTACGTCTCAAAAAGGTCAGTGACCCGACGCCTGAAAATACGGCTTGCGCGTGGCGTGGTCAGCTTGACCTGGGCGACTTTTGCCGCCCGTGCGGCGTGAGCGCTTGCAAGTCAATACCGACTATTGCCGCCGCGCGCAGGGTGAGGGTTAACACTGAACTGTCTTTTATAGGGAAAAATTGGTTGATCAGATTTTTGTTCAATTATTGATAGGCAGATAATCACTTTTTTGAAGCAAATTCTGTAGGAGATGGCTTTGGAAAACAAAATGGTTCTTTTTTGTGATGTTTAATATATTATGTTATGTCTGTCTTGCCTAGGATGGTGGTCAGCCTGACATTCTACGGGCTCAACTTCAACACGGGCAATCTGGGTGCTGGCTCCATCTTCCTCAACTTCTTCCTGGCTGGCCTGGTGGAGTTCCCAGCACACATCACCACCATACTGACAGTGGATAGGTGAGTTTGATAACATGTTTGACGAGTTTGAACTTCCTTGGTCTGCGGTAGTTCTGATAATTGTTTTCTGGGTTTTGTCTGGGACAGGGAAACAGTTTCTGTTTTGCTTGTTAGAGTTTGCAGTTTGCATTCCGCCATCCTCACAGCTGATCTAGACACTCCCTTCTCAAGCCCTGGAAGTCCTTGTCCACAGATACAAAGTTCATTTTTATTACATTTTATCTGTGCCTTTGTAATTTTTGATAAATTTTTATTTCATCAAATGTTTTTTCTTCTGGAGAGTATTGAAATTTCATAATACATACATGTAGTTTACCATCACTAAGGATAGAAAATTTATCATAAATGAGACTGGAAATTGTGCTTTATATGATAAATTATACTGTCACTCTTGTAATAGTACGCCTAACCTTTGTCATAATTTTGGCCGGCAGGTTAGGAAGGAAGGTCGTACACTGTGGTATGATGATCACCAGTGGCCTGGCATGTTTGACCTGTGTGCTGTCCATACTGTACGCCCCAGCAGGTAAGTTAGAGGGTTAGTACAAAATCTTTACAAGTCATCAACACAACATTTTAATTGCATGTAAACGTGACGATATTTTCAAATACATCTTGAATCAGACCTTCTAATAAGGACGACCTCATTATGTAGGCTAAAATATGTGTTAATCAGAGATGGGAATCCTGTGGAAATTTCCTCTCTTCCAGTTCTGTAAAATATTTTTTCCCTCAGTAAACAGTTTTGTGTATTGTCCAATAGGTGAACAGGCCTACATATCTGTGTTTTACGGACAGCATTGATGCATTACATCAAAATTTCATGAAATTTTCCTGCCAGTAGTTCCCATCCCTGGTTTATACTGTGGAACAGAAATAGCACAAGCTGCTCCACTAAGACAGAGCGGGTAGGAAGAAAGATATCATCAGTTTGTCTGACAGCGGCAGTTTGAAAAGTGTTTTAAAAATCTGAAGCAATTTTGAGACTGTCTAGGATGATCAATCAAAATAAATCCACAACGCCAATATTGCAACCTTCCATGAACATGTCTGTAACTTGAAACAAAAGATATTTATACAAACTTTATTTGTCCACAAGAGTCATCTCTCACAAAGTTTATAATCCACCAGCAAGAAAATTTTTATCTTCATTTGTTACCTGCAGATTCCCAGTGGCTTACTGTGGCTCTGGCAATGTTGGGGAAGTTTGGAGCTGCCGGAGGGTTTGGCACCATTTATATGTACTCTACGGAAATTTATCCAACAGTGATACGAAACTCAGCCCTGGGAGCCAGTTCAAGCTGGGCGAGAGTTGGGGCAATGTTGGCTCCTTATGTGGCTGCGCAGGTGGGTAGTGGTAGAGGATGGTACATTCTGTCATGTCATTGTCTTGCTGTTTTGGTGCGTTTGCAGTTTTAGATGTGGATACTTAATTGTCGTGTGGGAAATTATGACTACATTGAAAAAGGAACTTCTAGCTCAAAGGATTGATTGGGTTTACCAAAAATTCCCATATTCTATAACCTTAACCTTGCTCTGAAGTAAGATAAACACTGCTCTATGGACTAGTCAATTGATATAATATAATGGGCCTGAGGTTTACTTTTGGCCCAGTGTTTGACTCACTTTTGCCACTCAACATTCCCTGTTATGGTTGACCTATTGGGTTTTCCCAAAATCTTGTTTTCAACTATTGTCCGGGTTTTTTTTTTTAAAACTGGCTGAACAAGAAGTTAATCATTTCTCGGAAGGAAATTTGCACTCATTATGCTCACACTTACTGTATATAGAGTGCCCCAGCTGATTATAAATAAAATTTGGACAATAAACTCTTTATTATCATCAGGCAGATTCAACAAGTGAGAACAGTTCTATTTTTTTAAGGTTTGAGAATTTTATTTCATGGGCAGCATTTTGCTGTTGAGATTTAAATTGAGATTTATAGTTAAATGCATTATTTACCATACATCTGTGTGAGCTTTATGTAGAGGGCTGCAGAATTTTCACATTTTATCACAAGTGCACGAGTTATAAACTTGGTGAGTTACCAAATACGGACAACTTTGCTTGTTGTATGTATTTCATCACTTGACCATCATTGTCAAAGTGTCTTGCATATATTTCATTTCCTATGTATAAATGCTGCTGACCAAAGCAATTCTTTAAGCATCTGCTGTTCAGTGTGCCAGGAGTTTAATGTTCACTCTAAATGTGTATTCCTGATCCCCAGGGTGCTAAGACAGGTGGGGCCCTAGGTCGAGGTGTGCCTTTGCTGGTGTGTGGTGTGCTGATACTTGTAGCTGGTGCTCTGTCCATTTTTCTACCTGAGACTTTGAACAGGAAACTGCCAGAGACCATCAATGATGCAAAAAATTTTACAAAGTAAGGTGGATTTCACAGTTGTCATTCTATTATCTTACATGCAGTTGTATTTTACAAACCACAGATATGTAGGGAAGATATGCCAGTTTGATCAATTTGTTTTTCCCCCAAAATACTGTAAGTTTTGCTAAATTCCTTTCATTATGATAAGTTAATAGCATGTACATCTCCAGTATGTGAAAAAACAAAATGCTTTTTAGGGCAATATGCCAGCTGGTACTTTATGCGGGTGATAAATCATCAGTATAAATTTTTTTCCTATCTGACAAAGAAATTCAATCATAAACATTAAAATTGTTGGATCAGCTAAGATTGTGTGTCTGAGAAAGTGTAAAATTATTGTTTGTTTTTTGTTTAACTTGCTGCAGGTCATCTGGGTCCTTAGAAACATCAATGTCTGTGTCACAGAGCAGTACAGCCATGGAAAAACTGGCCACAGATGAAAGAACCAGTGATGTTTGAGGACAGTGCCATACAGAATTTAATCATCCATATTCATTACATGTTTCTCTACCTGCCATTCGGGTTACCAAGAGTTACTCGGGTCTCTGTGTCCACAAAACATTGGTGCTGACAAACCAAACAAAAAGTCGACAGTCATACATACTGGCGTGAATGGTTTTCATAGTTTTGTGTCATGGCTACCTTATCATTTTTCATGGTGACATCTATATTCTCTCAAAATTGTCACTGTTGTCTGAGACTGTAGCAATTCAAAAATTCAAAAATGCGATTTTTATATATTGTCACTAACCATCCAAGTGCTGCTTATAAAATTTTACAGGAAAGCAAAAAACTGTATTTATTTCCTTCAGTGGACACATTAATCATATCTTCAAAACTATGACAGATGTTTTTTGTTAGGACATGGAATACATGTTGTAAATTCATTTTGGGACAAGAAAGATTGGTCCACAGAAAGTGAAGTAAGATGGTTAGAGGCTTAACTGATGATATATTCAGCTGCTTTGAAAATCATCTTGGTCATAGGCCCCCAAACCGAAGTAACTGAAAAACAAACTTTTACAGTAGTGCTAAAATAAAACAAGTTTTTTTGTTGCTCCTGAAAAGTAACCAAAACTGATAACTACAGTTTTAGGGAACAGTGACGAAATGATGTAACGTTAACATTACAAGCTGAAAAGTTTGTGCCTAATGCTTGTCGGTACATCTTACTCTCACCAATACTTTGAAACATTATCCTGTAAAATGATAAAGTCTTTGACGTGCCAATGTGTGAGATGGACAATGAAATGTTTTCTGTTTAAGCATGATTGTTTCTAGTAGTAATAAGCAAACTATCCAAGGACACAGTTCTTTTGTCTTGGAGCATCATCGTCAGTAACTAGAAACTCATGGGGGAGCCGGACAGAATTCTCTAATGAATTTATCGGTAATATCAGCTGTGAAGTTTGATGTTTCTAGATAAGCATCATCAGTGTGAGTTATTCTTAGAGAGAAAATAGATAGTTTCCAAAGCTTGCTTGTGAAGATAGATTTATGCTAGATTCTTAGACTTTTGAAGGTAGTGCAGACAAACAGTCTAAAATTGGTGTGCAAGTGTGCTGTTAATGTACATCACCCATCCTGCTAAAACTATATGATTTAAGAAATCTGAGCAACTTTGAGCACAAGAGTATTATTGTAACCTTGTCAATGGAGACATTATCTTATGCCCATAGACTTTCAATAATAATCTGGTCTTCAGCATTAAGTCTGTTCATACAAAATTTTATAATGTTACATTCTGTTTTCTCAGCATACTTTTACATGTATTTTCAGCTTACTGTAAACATTTTTAATTTGCTGTGATTATTTTATGTATATATATATACATTTTGGTTTTTTGTATAAGAAATCTTTCATTTATCAGTCACTTTGTAACTTGTCATAACCCTTGTTTTGAAGTATTCACCATTAGGTGTTTATCGAGTCATTACTCATAGTCCAACAAATAGATCTGAATCAATTGGCAAATTTTTGAAATGTGAGTTATGACACTTTACACTGGCACCTTTGGTTTCCCAAGCTAAGCCATATCATATGTTCATTTATTTTGTATCTTCCAAAAATGAAATTTGTCTTTCAAATGTGATAAATCATTGCATGGTGATAAAAATATTTTGTATACTACAAGAGATTAAACATTCTCTGGGCCAAAACAAAATAATGACTGATGCATTTGTGTGGCCTTGATATAAGGTGCCTGCTGACCCATTAACTATTTTGTATGCCAATTTTAAGGGCTTAACTGAGAGAGGTTTTGACCTTCACGCGCCAAACCGTGCTGCACCATACTGAAGCAATTCATTGCCTGTAGACCTACAGGAGTGGTAGAAGATCGCATCTTTCCCCTTATATGTGGGATTTTGGGTATTTTTAGAAAATCATTATGTGTGATAAATTGAATTGTTTTTGAATGCAACTTGTATCAGTCAAAATTTCCTACTGGTCTAAACACCAGCACTAGGGGAAGATGAATTTTCAGTTATATCACTTTTTCCTACAAGGGTAATAGGGATTGTTGCTCTTCACATAGCAACAGGTAAAGCAGGGGTGCAGGCTGCATGTGACTGCTGCGGCACTTAGTGGTATGGAGGAGGGAGAGCAATAGTTTATCACCGCGGCCGGTAAAGGTTAATATCAGCAAGTCATGAATTCCTGAAATATTCTTACAAGTCAGGATTTTCCTTGGCTAGCTGACATTTTATCACAGTCACCACTAACTTTGCTGACATACTGCTGCTTATATGTTCACGTACTGACTTGGTATTGTATTGATGAAAAATGGCCTAAGTCATATCAATTCAGTTATTTAATTGCAGCTCTGCATATTTGGCTCATATTTTGTCACGATGTTGTTGTTTTCATTGCATTTGTTAGTATTATGATTCTAAATCACAATTCTAACACTCTAAAGTGTGCATCAATTTTACTGTTCTATGACATAATCTGTGTTTTATACTGAATATCCTTGTTCAGTCCCACTTCAGCATTTCCAGAAATATATTGCTCTATTTACACAAATTGATATTTTGTACATCGATCCATCAAAGCAGCCTGACATGCTGCATTTAGATATTGACTTGAGTTTCACTATTCCATCATGGTCGTTTAGTGCCAGTAAAGTGCATGAAGGGATCTCAAGTCCAGCTTTTGTTGAAATTGAATGATCATTATTTGAATGAGCAGAAGTCATGACATGTTCTGGCCATTTCAGAATATGACTTTTTTTTTAATGGAGAAATGAAATTTTACAACAGTTACAAATTTTTTAGCTTTATATAAATATACATTTATATATTTTTTTTTTAAGTTGGAGATGAGTTTATCTGGGTTTTTGTCATTTTCCTCTCCAGATGTTACCTTGAAGGTAAAAAATGTATTTTTCCATATGTATAGCCGCCCGACAAAATGAGGCATGAGTGCATTTTGGTGGTATGGAGCTATTGGTATCATCACCAAATAGGTTATTCAAAGCCCTTTGTATTGGTAAAAAAAATATTGCTGTAATTTAACTAGCAGAGAAGATCTGGCCTTTCAAAGCCTGGACCTGACACAACCACAGTTTTGAGAAGAACGCTCTTACAATTTCAGCTTTAAGTCAAAATTATTGCTGGTGACTTGATTCAAAGTCAGTTTTGAGGCAGTTACCCTTCTCAAACAGGATTATCATTTGGAAAAGGGATAGTAAAGAGGTTAAACTTTTCAAAAATACTGAAAACGGAAAGTCGATAAAATTGACCCCATGATGCCTTTTAAGGATTTTCTCAATTAGTGCTGAAATGTGCCTCATTATGTCGGGCACCTACACATATGAAGAATGTTTACAAATGTAAATTATGTATTCTTGCATTTTATTACAAATTCTAATATAGCTCTTAAGAAAGGCTATTAAAGAAACATGAAAGAATTTATGTATAAATATACTATGTTAATGTGTATCACATGCTTGATATATCAACATATTACAAAGTTAAAACTTGTCTTTTATCCAAAAAAAAAAAAAAATTCTCAGTGGCTGAATGGCATTAACATTATTTGTGAATGGTGGTAAATAGAATTTTTGTGTAAATTTGTAACTTAATATTTGTTTGTGAATGTACTGAAATATGTGAAATTGCTTCAGCCGAACAATGCGCAATTATTAAAACATCGATGGATGGAGGCACTTCCAGTCCTGCACCTTAGTATGATCATTGAACAGATTTGTAAGCTGGCCTAATTAAGCAATGGGAGAGAAACTTCTCTATGTGAATCCAGAAGGAAATAGTTAAGGTTGGTAGAGAAGGGCTTAGATCATTGGTCAGCAACCTTTTTGTGTCTGCGAGCTGGATCGCATTTTAATTAATGGATGGTGGGCAACATCAATGAAAAAAAAAAACTTTTGTTATATTTTTCCTCAAGTCAATCAAAAACACATGCTACAAAAATTATTTGTGCTTAACCAAAGATGCCACAAGAAATGTCAGAGTTGCAAGCCAGTCAGGACCATGAAAATGTGAAGCGTTCACTTTTAAGGATCGTTACCAGGCCAGCTAAGCATAGTCAAAATTGGGCAAAAAGAAAAGGTTGTATGTTGCAAAGCCCCGCGTGAGAAATAAAACCCAAACAATACAAAGTAAACTAAGCATAGTATTCCATATGTATGGATGTCTTTGTGGGTCTGATCATATATCAAAATCCCTTCCCAGTGAAAGTCATTTGTTTAAATCTTAAGTTTTATGTGGTCAAGAGGAGCCAGTGTAGTGAAAGATATATCGTGATTGTATGACAGGTATTCTTACCAATAGATATCAAAACTTTAATAGAGATATTATCTGTCTTATTCTTAAATGTTACTCTGGGCTTAATGATTTTTTTATATTGGCATTAGAGTAGACTTAAATATGATTTACACCTTTTTACTCCTTGCATGTTTTAGTACAAGCTATTTATCATGATTTGTTGCCGCACTTTTAAAGCATAAGTGCTGTATAGATGTTGTTTAATTGTATGTTTGGGTTGCCAGAAAAATAAGGAACTCATTTGTTTCAATTTTGTAGATACCGCTGTGTTTTTTTTTTAGGCCAATGTTAGTGGCCACTGAGATTGTGTAACAGCAAAGATAATGAAAACGATAAGATGAGACATTCCCTTCTTCGCACCTAGAAAAAAATCATGCACACAGTTTGCGTGCTGATCGGGGGTGGGGCCTGTGGAGCCCAGTATGAAAAGAATGCTTGATATAATGAGAAATTAACGATGCTGATTTGTTACAGTGGTACTGCAACTAAAAAAAAAAAAGCAAAAATAGCCAGAGTTTTTCCAGTGGTGATTGAAGTTAAAGTTACAAAATAAGTGACGTGAATCAAGGCATACAGCAATAACTGAACAGTGAACAAAATTCAATATTTTCCCTATTTGGCTTTGTAAGATGCGGCATTGTTCACGACTTCCGCCGCCGCCAGGTGAGGTGTGAAATCTGTGCACACTAAATGCGCTGGCTGTCTCATCTTATTGTTTCTTTGGTAACAGTCAGCCTTTGGTCAATTTTATTATGTCAGTATTTTAAGTCCATCAAGTTTTGCTTTGTATCTGAATAAGAAAGATAATTATTTCAGTTTCATTTGAGCATGAAATAGATGTTTATAGATGGCAATTTTGTATTTCTCACAATGAAACTGTTGTCATTAAACGCTGTGGGAAATGTACTCTCAAATAAATCTGTATAAACACTTGAGCAAATATAACTGCTGTCTATAAGTTGTATTTTACATAAGATATGTCTAGAGAAAGATGTATCACTTGTGCCAGATCATGAAACTAGATCAGTTTGGTACACAACAATTTGGAAAGGGCTGCCCTCACCACAGAGAGTGTGCGGATCTACTTACTGTGGGTTCTTCATATTTTGGGGTTGATTGACAATGCAAAAGCCATTGGTAAACTCCTTTCTCTAAAAAAATTGTACAAGCGGGCATTGTTTCCTACACTGACCAACTTTTAGCTCTATGCTAACTTTGGTTCCCTGAGCCTCTCTTGTCTACCAGTGCAACAGGACAGCAGTGATTCCTCTTGTTACATAATTAATCTGGTTGTTCCCAGATGTTTGGCCAACCAACCACTTTAAATGACTGGGGCTATTATTTTGTTTGTTTCACTTACGTCAACCAAAATTGAGATGTTGACCACACCCCACCCTGCCCCTAAGTGCATGGCAGCTGGGTATGCATACTTGCAAGGATCTGTTTTTGGCACTACAGCTGAACATAGGCTGTCACAAAGATTAGTTGTAATCCAAAAAGAAGTAGTGAAACTGTTAGAACAAAACATAAAAATGACGTTGGAACTTCCAATGAAAGACAAACTAAGTCAAAATTTCATTGGAGCACAAATTCTGTGAGATCAAATGGAACAAAACAGTTTCCATTTCTGAAGGACAGTTCTAACTCAGACACACACACATGCACACACAGATACCAGATCACTGGTAATTTACCCAGGCGTTGAGAGTTCCCATGTCACAGAGTGAGCATTTGTTCTTGCTGACGGGATTGTTGTTAGGGGCGCATTGTTTTACATTGTAAGTCATTGGTAGGTAATGAACACAACTCAATATTTTCTCTGTTTGGCTTTGTAAATTAGACAGCGAACCCCTGACAACATTCTTTCTGACAGCAGTGCCCTGGGCTAGCTACATCACCTTGTTTTTAACAGTATGTAAATACAGATGAATAAAGAAAGAAGTATTCAATGATATTAACACAGGTTTAGATCCTGAAGTATGATATTTTGATTAGGATTTTACTTTAAGAGTACATACTCCATCTTAGTTTCAGTTAGTATTTTATTGAGGGTTTTACTTAAAGATTATGTACTTCATCCTAGTTCAGTTAGTATTTTATTGAGGATTTTCATCATGATTTTTTCACTTAACTTGATTACTCATTTTGACTTCATTTTTTTTTTGTTTTTGTTTTTTATACTGACAGTATTCATTGTTTACAAAATTTATGCTTGAGGTGCTAGTCTAGGACATTAAATTTGGTCATGAAAGCTGGTGATAGAAATGCGGCACAGTCATAATTTTAACTATAAACCTCATGCCTGCCTTAATTTGTTGCATCCTGTTTCAAAGAATACAACTACATTGTTATGTTTCTGTTGAGTGTAGTGTTTGCAAGCTTTTGTTCTTGTGGACAGCTGCTTTCAGGAAAAAGTTATTTGACTGGCTGTTCCTATAAGCACATAGGCACTCCGAGCATTTTGTGCTATGGGTGCATATATGTATACGTACTATCCCTAACCCCGTCCTTTCCCCTCAAACCTAAATCTTGTCGAATCCCCAACTCTGCACCCTAACCTTTCAACCAAAAAACGGGAGGAAAGCAAGAAGAAAATCTGAAAGAATAATTAATCGAGCTCTCTCTCTTTCTCTCTCTCTCAAGATCGAGCTCTCTCTCTCTTTCTCTCTCTCTCTCTCTAGATCGAGCTCTCTCTTTCTCAAGATCGAGCTCTCTCTCTCTCTCTCTCTCTCAAGATCGAGCTCTCTCTCTCTTTCTCTCTCAAGATCGAGCTCTCTCTTTCTCTCTCTCTCTCTCTTAAGAACGAGCCCTCTCTCTTAGTCTTAACATCGAGCCCTCTCTCTCTCTCTCAAGAGCGCTCTCTTTCTCAAGATCGAGCTCTCTCTCTCTCCTCTCTCTCCCTCTCTCTTTCTCTCTCTCTCTCAAGATCGAGCTCTCTCTCTTTCTCTCTCTCTCTAGATCGAGCTCTCTCTCTCTCTCTCTCTCAAGATCGAGCTCTCTCTCTTTCTCTCTCTCTCGATCGAGCTCTCTCTCTCTCTTTCTCTCAAGATCGAGCTCTCTCTCTCTCTCTCGAGATCGAGCTCTCTCTCTCTTTCTCAAGATCGAGCTCTCTCTCTCTCTTTATCAAGATCGAGCTCTCTCTCTCTTTCTCTGACTCTCGAGCTCTTTCTCTCTCTCTCTCTCTCTCTCTCAAGATCGAGCTCTCTCAAGATCGAGCTCTCACTCTTTCTCTCTCTCTCAAGATCGCGTGCTCTCTTTCTCTCTCAAGATCGCGCGCTCTCTTTCTCTCTCAAGATCGAGCTCTCTCTTTCTCTCTCTCTCTCAAGATCTAGCTCTCTCTCCTTCTCTCTCTCTTTCAAAATCGAGCTGTCTCTCTCTTTCTCTCTCTCAATACCGAGCTCTCTCTCTTTCTCTCTAAGATCAAGCTCTCTCTCTCTCTTTCTCTCTCTCTCAAGATCGAGCTCTCTCTCTCTCTCTCATCGAGCTCTCTTTCTCTCTAAGATCAAGCTCTCTCTCTCTCTCTAAGAGGTATTTTTGTTGATGTACATGTATTTTGTATACTTCTTTAATTCCATTTGGGAAATTTGCCTTAGTGTCACTACTGCAGTCCAGCCACTTGCACGTCGTCGCCACAATGCAACACCGGTCGACGGGGGTTTTTTTTTGGGGGGGGGGGGGCGAGTGGTAGGGATGAATGTTTAATTTTGTCCGGGCAGCAGCCTGATCGGCCTGCTCTTTTCGATCTCCAACTGCAAAGGTATCTTTAATGTGCACAACGTGCACACGGGCCCTCCGAAGTTTTCGTCCATATCCGAGAAGACGAGGTGCTCTTTACTACTACTCAATTACTACCAAACTGCTGCATTCAATGGCAGCTCTTGAGATTTTTGGTTGGGGGAATCAGGTCAATGTTCACGCATGTTGAGGAGCACCTTGTTGTTTATGAAAATTCTGACTTTACTGAATGAGCCATGTCAATGGTGATTTGGTTTGCAGAGATGAGATACCTATCTCCATTTAGAGCCATATTACACCCAAGCATAGTTTATTAACTCCACTTTATGTCTTCGGTTGTGCAAGCACTCTCATGGTTGTGGAATCACGCTTCTGAATTTTCACCAGAAAATAAGACATGGGTATAATTCAATGTGTGCAAATAATCAAATTCTGATGCGAAATGACCAAAGGGGGCAATAAAATGTTCACAACAAACAGCAGAATGAAATTAATTGAAACTGCAGATCATTATGATTAATTGATGTCAAGATTGCTGGGGATAAATTGCCGAGACAACTCAAATCTACACCGCACTATTTCTAATGCATGTTTTGCTCCGACATTGTGTAACTAAGGTGAGAGAAATAGCCCAGAGATTCAATATGCCCACAACTTCAACCGTTGCCATGGTAACATTATCCGCCATATTGGATTTAAATACACTTCAAACACATAATTATCTATACTTCCTATTGTTCAGATATTATGAAAATCTAATTATACATTCATCAGATCTATTTTAAAACTTTATGAACAGACTTTGTCCACACAGTAAAAACCGTATTTTATATAAATTTCCAAAAATTTATATATTACAAACACGGAATTTATATAATGCATTTCTGGTGGACAAAAAAATCTATGAAAAAAGCAATAAAATTTTGTAGAAATCCTCGAGAAAATCACCAGAAATAAGGAAAAAAAAACGCCTCCCAAATTGCATCCACAAAATTCGAAAATTTGACCACTTGAGGTTTCATCACGGCACCGATATTTTGAGAGCGCTTTGAGAATTCTTTTGGTTTTATCAATTATTTTGAACAACTGAGAAAATGGACATTAATTTTGTAAGAACACAGCAATACCTGCCTTGATATACAAACTTGTAATATTGATCATTTCATAGTTATTTCTTTGCACCGAAACTTTCAGATATGAACATGAAAGATAAATGGGCAATTGAGAGATACCATGAACACAAACACAAACTCATTTTTTTGTTTGTTGCTGGGATTGTGATTTTCATTGCTGCGCTCCTGAAACAACTTCAGTTTCTCAAAACTTGATGGGAGGGAGAAGCTTGTCATTTTAAGGAGAGGATTCGTCGTACACTCTATGTTGTTCCTCCTTTTATCCAGAAAACTCAAAATTGTTTATTTGCTGCCCATACAAATTCGGAAGGATTTCAATTAATAAGTTTCGCGGTCAAACAAGCACGTGCCATCCCCAAATTCGCCGCCTTCAAACTGATTTCGCAGCTTTAACTCGTTCGGTTGACGTAAGAAAACGTCTTCACAGAGTCAACAGAGGCACCCAGGAGCTGAATCTTCAAGTAATGCCAGGATTTAAATTATTTGGCCCAGAACTTTGGCAGTTTTCAAAATTGTAATTCCACAACCGAAACTGACCCCACGATCACTGTATTGGACACCCCCAGTAACGTTCACTAAACTATTCAACACATATGAAAAAGCATCAATGATGTAATGATCAAATCGTAAAGGCTTTGATGATTAGATGGTTCTCCTACGAGCAAGATAAACTAACGTGTTGTCTTGGTTGTGGAATCTCAGCCTCCACCGGTTATATCGTAAATCTTACAGCACTAATATATAATACATGTATATATTATACAACTTGCAGGAACAAAAGGAAACCTCAAGTCTCATTATCTTTGCCTAAACTTCAAAACATATCAGTTCGAGACAGTTTTTTCTGGAATGTCATTGAGACATTGAATTAGCATCGAGTACCAGTCAAGTATTGATATTCTAGGTCTGAACTATTGACCCCGGGCTTAGGTGAACGACTTTCGTGGAAACGCCCTTCACAAGATGACCCAGTACTAGATTTACATGATCCCCTAATGCGATTTCTTCGACCTGATGCCCGGTCAGAATTTTCTAGTCTTGTTTAAAATCCTGCCGGCAAATCTAAGAATGTTTAACATGAAATATGTATATATATAGCAATTTGTACGAAAGCTACTTAATCATGTAGAAACCAGCAACTATTACCTAAGCTTAACGACAGGACACATCTCTCTAGTAAAGGGTGGGGGACATAATCATGTAGAAACCAGCAACTATTACCTAAGCTTAATAACACTTTGACTGGACACATCTCTCTAGCGAGGGCTGGAGGAAGCTACTTAATCATGTAAAAACCAGCAGGTACAGGTATTACCTAAGCTTAATGACAGGACTCATCTTCCCAGTGAAGGCTGGAGGAAGCTACTTAATCATGTAAAAACCAACAACTATTACCTAAGCTTAATGACTGGACACATCCCTCTAGTGCAGACTGGGGGAAGCTACTTAATCATGTAAAAACCAGGACCACAGAGAGGAAGTACATGTACTGTAATAGATTTAATATTTAATATAAGGTATTCCTTGACCACTGTTTTGGAAATTAACATCCTGTGACGTTGAACCTTAAAAATAGAATTCTTGGTAAAGCTTCCTTTGTCCTAACTCCTATATTAAATGGAAATCGGTAAGCGGTGAGTCACAGTATCTCCACTCTCTTTCTATCTATTCCATCTGTCTATCTATGTATTCTATCTGTCTATCTAGTCTCTTTACCTATCTATCAATTCTAGCTTATCTATCTATCTCTCACTCTGATCTCTCTCTCTCTCCATCTCTCTATGGTTTATCTGTCTGTCTGTCCTATCTAATCTATCTATCCTATCCATCCCTCTAATCTGTCTCTCTCTCTGTGTCTCTCTCTATCCATCCATCCCTCTAATCTCTCTCTGTGTCTGTCTCTCTCTGTGGCTCTCTCTCTCTCTGTGTCTCTCTCACTCTGTCTCTCTCTGTGTGTTTCTATCTTTCTCTGCCTGTCTCTGTCTGTGTGTCTCCCTCTGGCTGTGTGTGTGTCTCCGTCTCCCTCTGGCTGTGTGTGTGTCTCTGTCTCTTTCTGTCTGTCTGTGTGTGTGCCTCTCTCTGTCTGTCACCGTGTGCGTGTGTCTCTCTCTATCTTTCTGTGTGTGTGTGTGTGTGTGTGTGTCTCAGTCTTTCTCTGTCCCTGTGTGTGGGTGTCTCTCTTTCTCTCTCTCTCTGTCTGTCGCTGTCTCTCTCTCTCTCTATGTCTGTCTCTGTGTGTGTGTCTCTCTCTCTGTCTGTCTGTGTGTGTCTCTCTGTCTGTCTCTGTGTCTGTCTATCTCTCTGTGTGTCTCTCTCTCTGTCTGCCTGTCTCTCTCTCTTTCTGTCTGTCTGTGTCTCTCTTTCTCTGTCTGTCTGTGTGTCTCTCTCTCTTCCTGTCTGTCTGTGTGTGTGTTTCTCTCTCCCTGTCCGTCCGTCCGTTCGTCAATCATTGTCCGTCCGTTCCCCCTGCCCGTCAATCCCTCCTTGTCCATCCGTCCGTCCCTGCCTCCCCCCCCCGTCCGTCCCCCCCCTCCCCGTCCGTCCGTCAGTCCGTCGTCCCCCCGTCACCCCCCCTCCCCGTCCGTCCGTCGTCCCCCCGTCACCCCCCTCCCCGTCCGTCCGTCAGTCCGTCGTCCCCCCGCCCCCCCCTCCCCGTCCGTCCGTCAGTCCGTCGTCCCCCCCGTCCCCCCCCTCCCCGTCCGTCCGTCAGTCCGTCGTCCCCCCCGTCCCCGTCCGTCCGTCAGTCCGTCGTCCCCCCCGTCCCCCCCCTCCCCGTCCGTCCGTCAGTCCGTCGTCCCCCCGTCCCCCCCCTCCCCGTCCGTCCGTCAGTCCGTCGTCCCCCGTCCCCCCCCTCCCCGTCCGTCGTCCCCCCCTCCCCGTCCGTCGTCCCCCCCCCCGTCCGTCCGTCCGTCCGTTGTCGTCCCCCCCCCCGTCCGTCCGTCCGTCGTCCGTCCGTCCGTCCGTCGTCGTCCGTCCGTCGTCGTCGTCCCCCCCCCCGTCGTCCGTCCGTCGTCGTCCCCCCCCCCGTCCGTCCGTCCGTCCGTCGTCGTCCCCCCCCGTCCGTCCGTCCGTCGTCCGTCCGTCCGTCGTCGTTCCCCCCCGTCCGTCCGTCCGTCGTCCGTCCGTCCGTCGTCGTCCCCACCCCCCCGTCCGTCCGTCCGTCGTCCGTCCGTCCGTCGTCGTCCCCACCCCCCGTCCGTCCGTCCGTCGTCCGTACGTCCGTCGTCGTCGTCCCCCCCCCCGTCCGTCCGTCGTCCCCCCCCCCCGTCCGTCCGTCCGTCGTCCGTACGTCCGTCGTCGTCGTCCCCCCCCGTCCGTCGTCCTCCCCCCCCCCCGTCCGTCGTCGTGGTCCCCCCCCCGTCCGTCGTCGCCCCCCCCCCGTCCGTCCGTCCGTCCGTCGTCGTCCCCCCCCGTCCGTCCGTCCGTCGTCCGTACGTCCGTCGTTGTCCCTCCCTCCCCCCCGTCCGTCCGAAGCCCAGCCTCGATAACAACAACATTCCTTTAAAGTCATCGAAAGATTGGTTGCAATGCAATTGAGAGAAGGCGCACGCATTACCAACAAAAAGCCTCTGTGAAATTTCAATCTGCGTACAGAGAGTTGTTTCACTCTAAGGAAACTGCAGACACAATGTGTGGCGCTCATTCTTCTTGACCTCAACGCTGCATTTGATACGATTGACCAGGCTCTACTTTTAGCACGACTGAGATCATATTTTAAGATTGGAGGGAATGGATTAAATCTTACCTAACTGACCGATCACAATCAGTTCTCTCATTCATTCCTCAACGTCTGGGAGGGGTGCAATAACATCACCATCAGCACCACTTATCTATGGGGCCTCAAGGCTCTGTCTTAGGGCCCCCCATTCTGTTGATCATGTACACATCATCAGCAGTCATGGATTGGATAATCACCTGTACCCTGATGACACCCAAGTGTACATTCCCATCTGCCAGGGTGATGAGCAAAACAACGAATCCAGGCCATCGAGAACTGCTTACAGGGTGTCAAGCAATGATGTTTGACAAACTCAAACTTAATGACAGCAAAACAGATAATTTTACTTGGATGTGAAAATTGATAACTAAGGTACTACCATCAACATAACTGGAACCATTAAGAACCTGGGCGTCTATTTCGACTCAGACTTGTCCATGAAAACCTATGTTACAAAACTGCCAAACAATGCACTTTCACTTGCGGAATATCAGTAAGATCAGAAAATGTATTGATGAAGAGACCGCAAAGATTCGAGTCCAGGCATTTATTGTCAGTCATCTAGATTATTGCAACTCTTTGCTCATTGGTATCCCCTAGGGCTATCAGATTACAAAAGATCCAGAACAATCCTGCTAGACTTGTTACTTTATCAAAAACATCAGAACATATTCCACCAATTCTCCAGAACCTTCATTGATTACCTGTTAGAGAGCGTATTCAGTTTAGGATTTTATTATGCATTGTGTTTAAATGCCTCAATCCAAAGCTCACCAGTATATCTTTCAGAGCTCATTGAAAAATACATTCCACCCAAAAAAATTGAGATCAGCATAAGCAAATTTATTAGTAGTGCCTAGATCAAGAACAATCATGGGAGAAAGCTTTTTCGGTGTGTGCACCCTAAAATGTGGAACGATGTGAAACTTTCAAACAGCTTGATCCAATTCAAAAGAAAACTAACAGCGTTGTTTACAAAGCAACATTCTTGAGACAGTGATTATGTATAGGTTGATGAAAATATGTGTTGTGTGACAGAGAGCTGTTAGGCGCTTTAGAGCACTCTACATACTCTATGCATTGAATCAGGCGCTATAAAAATGACATTATTATATGAAAAACGACAGAATTTTCAAAATTTACTCATTTACTGCACACAAGATCCAAGAGATGTTGTGAAGGTTAGCCTCTTTTGCTTTAGATTATACATGTTCAGGGCCCTTACACTTCTTTGATCCGACGCATGAGGCGATTTACTAAATGGGAAGTCAAGTTTGTGTTCTGCTGCCTTTCTGGAGGCAGCGGCAAATGCAAGTTTGGAGCGCCTAAATCATTTACAAGATGTCATAAAAATGGAGACTCAGTTCTAACCACTATCTGGACAACATTGTTGAATCTTCTACTCTTGGATGCTGAATATGATTTTCAAACAATTCTGGTTCATAGTGAATGAGTATCCAGCTGTAAAATCTCAAATGGGTAAACGACAAGTTTGCATTTCGAGGACACCTATACCGATACTAGTAGCAGTAATCCCCCAAAAAACAATTATTCACAACTGTAATTCTCCAATGCAGATTTCCAAGTGCCACTACTTTGTAATGTCAACTACTTACAGCTACAGTAAATATATATATATACAGCGCCATCAGCACACCGCCCCCATGGCCATTCTCCACCCCCCCCCCCCACAGCAACCAAAACACGGATCTGATGTACATCTGAAACTACAACTACAGGCTGATCACAATCAAGTCCCATGGCTTTACATGCAACTTCAAAGTATATCTGAATATTTTACCTCCCCAGACACCTCTCACCCTCCCAGCGGTATTATAACAACACAAATATATACAATCAATGCATTTACATGTCAAACTTCTTGGAAAGGCCCTTTCCCTTTCAACTTTCAAAGTATAATGATACATAATGGCATAAAGAGAATATTACACACAAACCTGCCAACTAAATGTCCATTTCAAGTAATGGACACATCAAGCTGCAAGTATGCTCATACCATCTAAATGCAAACTGTCATTTATGATTTCCACAGGTTTGTGTAAAGAAAGAAAAGTATTTCTCATTTCCCTTACAACACCCTAAATGCTGGAGTCCTCCAAAATAAGGTAAAGTTGGCAAGTCCATACACAGTCAGCTTGCTCTTTAAAATAAACACAGTAAATTATTGAATTCCCCCCCCCCCCCCCAAAATCCCTTGTATATATTACACAATACAGATGTGCTAGTGAACCCCATGAAAAATTATTGTCTAACATTTCCGGCCATACTGAAATTTTGTGTGGGCACATGAGGACAAATAAAAGACTAGTTTCAAACATACCATGCATATGATGGTAGCGGTGTGGTCCCGGTAGCGGTGTGGTCATAGGCTTGTTTGCCTAAATCACAGACGAAGAATTGAGCAAACTTCCCGGACGCAGCTTCGAAGCTGGCGGCAGCAGGCCAGTGGTTGATTGATAGGGCAGATGGCAATATACCGTCACGCTGGCCTGGATATCGTGACACAGAGCATCCACCAGTATTGGTGTTCTTTGGTTTGGGTCTTTCACCCTAGTCAGTTGGGACTGCGAGGCTGTGGAGTAGCCTACAGGCAGCCGGTCAGGCAATATGACTGTCCCTCTGGCATCCTCCTGCACCTGGATACATTTCCAGTCGTCTTGACCCTGTCTTGCCACTTGGATAAGTTGTGTCCAGGCGAGAGAGTGAGTCTGATGTTTGCGCAGCTCTTTCTCACTATAAACAAATTCTTTGCGCCAGTCTTAACACTCACCTCGTCTTCTTTCATCTTTGTCTCGTCTTCTTTCCTCTCAAAATTCCAACGGCGATGGGCGAGTGCGGTGGCAGCAGGTTTGGATAGACTGGAAGCTGTTAGCACAGACCTACACGTTGGTGGCTGTGGGCTATGGTCGCTTCATCGTCGATTGAAGTGGAGGCGTGGGGAGGCAGCACCCACAGTAGCTGAGCAGCCTTATTTAAGGATAGCACTGCTCACCTCAACTGAGGAAGGGGCTAGAAAAGGTGCCCTAAAGAAAGCCCACTTCACATCACCCTGACTGGTATACCGCGACCAGTGGGGATCCCTTTTTGCGGTCGAAACAAAAAGAAATTCAGCTTACTCAGGCTAGGAGCCTGGAATATACGCACACTACAGGACAACTCAAACAACCCGGAAAGACGCACTGCACTTATTGCCATTGAGCTCAGCAGGTACAACCTGGACATAGTGGCACTCAGTGAGACCAGACTCCCTGATAGTGGCCAACTCAAAGAGCTCAGTGGTGGATACACCTTCTGGAAAGGCAAGGGTGCAGTCGAACCGAGACAGCATGGTGTTGGGTTTGCAATTAAAAATGACCTTGTCAGAAACTTGCAGTCCATGCCAATTGAAATAAATGACAGGCTAATGACACTCAGAATCCCAGTTGGGAAAAGCCAGTCAGCCACCCTCATTAGCGCATATGCGCCCACCATGACAAACCCAGATGAAGCCAAAGACAAGTTCTATTCTGATCTAGAATCTGTCATATGCTCTGTCTCGGCAGCTGATAAGCTGATTCTCTTGGGGGACTTCAATGCTAGGGTTGGCTCCGAAATCTCAGCGTGGCCAAATGTTTTGGGCCCTCATGGAGTTGGTTCATGCAATAACAATGGGTTGCGCTTACTTTGTGCGCTGAATTTGGCCTGTTCATTACCAACACAAATTTTAGTCTCCCCGTGAGAAACAGAACGTCATGGATGCATCCCCGCTCAAAGCATTGGCATCTCATAGACTATGTCATTGTGAGGAAGACTGACAGAAAGGATGTCCTTGTTGTAACAAAGGCGATGTGTGGTGCCGAGTGTGGAACTGACCACAGACTCATTGTTTGCAAGCTCAGACTAACATTGAGGCGCAATAGACGCCCTCAAGGGAAAGCGCCACCTAAACGCCTAAATGTTTCAAAACTCTGCTCAGCTGAGAAACAGAGCGAGCTCTCATCAGAACTCTCCTCAAAATTGGATTGCGTGACTTTTGACCCTGAGAACATTGAACAGAGCTGGACTGACCTAAATACGACTGTACACTCTTGCGCCAGCAGCACAGTTGGTTTTCCTGTCCGCAAGCACCAGGACTGGTTCAATGATAATGATAATGAAATCAAAGTGCTCATCAAAGAAAAAAATAGTCTCATCCAAGCTCACTGCAGTGACCCCTCTTCCACAGCAAAAGCTGATGCACTGCGTGCATGTAAGGGTGTACTCCAGAAGAAGCTGAGGAAAATGAAAAATGACTGGCTTGAAGAGCGAGTAAGAGAAACTCAGAAATATGCCGACACAAACAACACTAGAAAGTTCTTTGAGAGCCTCCGAGCTGTGTTTGGACCATCCCGCTCTGGCACTACGCCACTTCTTGCGTCAGATGGTTCAACACGCATTGTTGAATTGAATGCCATAATTCAGCGCTGGGCAGAACATTTCAGAGGTGTGCTAAATCGGCCATCAAATATAAATACTGAGTCCATTGACCGCCTCCCTCAGACTCCTATTAATGCAGCTCTTGCCAAGCCATTCACAGCAAATGAGACCCGAACTGCCACAAATCAGATGTCCTTTAACAAATCACCAGGCGTGGATTCAATTCCTGCTGAGGTGTATGCCTTCGGTGGAGAAAAGCTTATTGAAAGGTTGACCGAGTTGTTCAATCATATGTTGAAAGCAGGGAAGCTGCCACAGGACTTCAAAGATGCTTCAATCATCCATCTGTACAAAAACAAAGGGGACAGCCAAGTCTGTGACAACCATCGGGGAATCTCTCTACTTTCAATTGCTGGCAAAATATTGGCAAGAATGCTTCTGAATCGCCTTCTTGATCACCTCTCGTCAAATGACTTGCTCCCCGAGAGCCAATGTGGCTTTCGTAAAGAGAGGGGAACGGCGGATATGATTTTTGCTGCCAGACAGATTCAGGAAAAATGCATGGAACAAAATAAAGCGCTGTATATCACATTTGTTGACCTCACAAAAGCATTTGACACAGTGTGTCGTGAAGGCCTCTGGAAAATCTTGGCGAAGTTTGGGTGTCCACCCGAATTCATCACAATAGTGCGCCAGTTTCATGATGGCATGCAAGCTGCAGTCAAAAGCAACGGCAGTGTTTCAGAGCCCTTTGCTGTCACAAATGGGGTAAAAACAGGGTTGTGTCTTAGCCCCAACTCTGTTCAGCATCATGTTCTCTGCAATGCTACAAGAAGCCTTTAGCTCTCCTCCTCAAGGGGTAAGCATCAAGTACCGAACTGATGGCAGTCTATTCAACCTCAGGAGACTTCAGGCAAAAACCAAAACCAAAAGTACTCAAGTCTGTGACCTACTATTTGCTGATGATTGTGCACTTCTGGCACACGATGAGGATAGCATGCAAAACTGTGTTGATAAGTTCTCTAGTGCCTGTGACAACTTTGGCCTCACAATAAGCACAAAGAAGACGGAAGTGCTCCATCAGCCTACTCCAGACGACAAGTATTCTGTGACCCCAAATATCAAAGTTCATGACAGTCTTCTGAAGGTGTCGGAGAACTTCACCTATCTTGGCAGTACACTGTCTTCCGCGGCTCGTGTTGATACTGAAATTCTCTCAAGAATCAGCAAAGCCAGCTCTGCATTTGGCAGGCTTCGAAAGAGAGTATGGGATGTTGCCGGCATTCGCACAGACACTAAGCTGAAAGTGTACAATGCTGTGGTCCTTCCCACCCTACTCTATGGGGCTGAAACCTGGACAGTGTACCAATCGCATGCCAGAAAGCTAAATCACTTTCATCTGGCCTGCCTTAGAAAGATCCTAAGGATCAAATGGCAGGATAAAATTCCAGACACTGAGGTCCTCAATCGTGCCAAGGAATTGAGCATCTTCTGCCACCTGAAAAAAATTCAGCTACGTTGGGCAGGACATGTCAGAATGCCCGACTCCAGACTCCCTAAGCAAATCTTCTTCTCTGAGCTCTCCAATGGAACGAGGAATGTTGGGGCCCCAAAGAGACGTTACAAAGACACTCTCAAGCAATCACTGAAGGCCTTTGCCATTGATGTGAGTGAGTGGGAAAAGCTCTCGCTTGATCGTGCAAATTGGAGGGCGGCCCTTACCAGAGGCAGCAAAGCATGGGAAGCTGACAGAGTCCAGCAGGCTATCAAAAAAAGAGAACGGCGCAAGAAAAGGCCCAGTGGTACTGAACCAACGGAGCACTCTTGTCATTTATGCGGAAGGGTCTGCAGGGCAAAAATAGGACTTATCAGTCACATGAGAAGCCATAAGTCATGAAAGAACAGTCTTTCCGTTCTGTCCTCTGTGTCCTTTAGTTCTCTTTATTGTCCATGTGTTGAAATTCTCAACAATTTCTGTTCTTTATTCCTCTGGTGTTGTTAAGGTCATCATCATACCTGATGGACGAACTATTATTATTATTATTATTATGGATGATTCAACACATCTTGGCACCTATGCCAACCAAACTTTTTTGTGCTGATTCTTTTCTCTCTGCTGAAGTGTTGCCTTGTGTCATTTGCCTTTATTAGAACAGGACAGTTACTTAAAACTACCCAGTGCACAGGTTACCGC
Organism: Onchidella celtica; assembly: GCA_963931925.1. Lineage (NCBI taxonomy): Eukaryota > Metazoa > Mollusca > Gastropoda > Systellommatophora > Onchidiidae > Onchidella > Onchidella celtica. The sequence goes on along the minus strand of OZ007570.1, from coordinate 13,963,881 downwards.
CATTTCATGACAAGGTTTGCCTCATATGCCGACGGGATGTGCAAAGGGCATTGGTGCGTGGAGGAAATGCAACAGACGTATCTACCAGCCAACAAATAACTGCAAAATAAACCTGAATAAATTGGTAAAGTGGAGTAGATCCAATATAACCATCCAAAACTGCAACTAATAAATTATAGTTTATCCAGGTCTGAGTTTGGGTTTTACAGCGCGATGGCACGACAAACAGCTACTTATCTGGGTACTATGTTTCGTATTCAGATCATCATCAGTTTAAATTTCACTAGTAAACTCACTTTGGTTCAAAATTTTAATGTGCTTCATTGGTAAAAATTCTCAAAACTTGTTTTGTATAGATTTGAAAACAGTCAAAGCTCCAGCCCATAAAATGCATACACGCATGAAAAGTCAATGTTGCAGCCTATAAAACGCACATGTATTTCAAATAAGTAACTGTATTTGGCACAGTACCCTAACTACGACTGAAAAGCAAAAACCCAGCTGCACATAGTAAGGGCTGATGTGCAGTTTGAATGTCAATGACGCATACTATAAAATGCGTATGTGTGTTTGCAACATAATTGTATTTGCCACATCACCTTTACTACGACTGACGAGCATAAACCCAGCTGCACATAGTAAGGGCTGATGTGCAGTTTGAATGTCACTGACGCATACTATAAAATGCGTACGTGTCTTTGCAACATAATTGTATTTGCCACATCACCTTTACTACGACTGACGGGCATAAACCCAGCTGTACATAGTAAGGGCTGATGTCCAGTTTGAATGTCAATGCCGCTACTATAAAATACGTCCGTGAATTTGCAACATTATTGTATTTGGCACATCACCTTTACTACTGTGAGAGGATGAACGACTTTCTATTTTTAATGTGCTTTCATGGTAACTCTGGTGCGTGAGTGAGGGACGGCCACTCATAGTAGTTTATGGACACTTGGCCGAGTACCATTAATTGGATTATTTCCCTTGTAATACTAGCGCGGGACCCGTTATTCACATCACGGTGAAAAGCGCGCATTTTGATTGGTCAGTTGGAAATGTACCGGGCTTCCAACTCTTATATCATGGCTTTGAGTTTCTTACAACTCGCTCACTCGTTATCCACCGACAGAAAGACGGGAACCCGAATTCATTTTTGAGAGTAGACAATACCCTATCGGTACAAAATGGGTACTCATGATAACGTTTGTTATCAATGGAGATACGTCGTATTAATGGACGAAAGTATCCCGCACAAAATTGTCGAATGTTGTTAGTCCTGACACTTTGAAAATTTATATTAAAACTATTACCGGGTTTCTGGTATAAGTAGTCAGTTAGAATTTTAGCAGCAAGTTTCTACTTTATAATGGTACCAATTTTGTTGTACTTTGATGCACATATCCTATTGAAATAATAAGAGGATCTCGGATTTAAAGTAAACCACGAGTTAGACGCATGTTATCCCCGATAAATCCAACCTGGGTCAAATTTATTCAATTATTGCTGGAGGGGTCGTTAGAGTAATTTCTGCAGTTTACTGGGATACCTAATTGACTTTTGTGTGCACCCTTTTAACCGTACTGTAAATTCGATTGTGTTAGGACCCTAACCGGTTATGTTGTCGGGCTGGACTCCATGTCCGAGCCTTTCACTTGTGCAACACGGGCTACGTAATAGCTCTCTCGGACGTCCGCGCGGGCTCATAAATAAGATGCGGTTCGAGTGGTCAACACACTCCATCATAGACGCAGGAGACAAGAGCCGACAGCACAGTGAACCCAGCCCAGCAACCCGGGCCCGTAGCAGCTCAGAGGCTTGCCGACGCTTGCCATCGCCACCCCGCCCCATAAGGCATGTAGCGGTAGCACAGGACCCGGAGAGACTTTGGCTTATGGCTGGTTGGGCTTTTTTTTTGTTTGGTAGTGATACCGTTGTTGGGCTTTTTGAATAAATAAGATTGCCAGCAGAACCCCGTGTTTGTTAATCCTGTGTATCCTTAAGGGAGTTACTATTGAACCCACGCAGTAACCACATTAGCCACTCGTAGTTCATCCAACACTACGACTGACGGATAAAACTGTACATAGTAAGGGCTGATGTGCAGTTTGAATGTCAATGCCGCATACCGGTACTATAAAATACATATGTGCATTTGCAACATAATTGTATCTGACACATCACCTTTACTACGACTGACGAGCAAAAACCCAGCTGTACACAGTAACGGCTGCTGTGCAGTTTGAATGTCAATGCCGCATACCGGTACTATAAAATACATAATAATTATGTGCATTTGCAACATAATTGTATTTGACACATTACCTCCTTAACTATGACTGCCGAGCAAAAAACCCAGCTGTACACAGTAAGTTTGCGTCAACGCTGCAGCCTATAAAATATACACACACATGAAAAGAGGCAAAGCTCCAGGATATAAAATGCATACACGTATGACAAGTCAATGTTGCAGCCTATAAAATTCGTACGTGTATTTGCAACATAGATATTATGCATTTAGCACATCACCTTAACTACGACTGCTGAGGAAAAACCTAGCTGTACATAGTAAGGGCCGATGTGCAGTTTGTGTCAAAGCTGTGGCCTATAAAATACGTACGTGTATTTGCAACATAAAGTATATGCATTTAGCACATCACCTTAACTATGACTGCCGAGGAAAAACCCAGCTGTACACAGTAAGGGCCGATGTGCAGTTTTTGTGTCAAAGCTGTGGCCTATAAAATACGTACGTGTATTTGCAACATAAATTATATGCATTTAGCACATCACCTTAACTATGACTGCCGAGGAAAAGCCCAGCTGTACACAGTAAGGGCCGATGTGCAGTTTTTGTGTCAAAGCTGTGGCCTATAAAATACGTACGTGTATTTGCAACATAAATCATATGCATTTAGCACATCACCTTAACTATGACTGCCGAGGAAAAACCCAGCTGTACACAGTAAGGGCTGACGTGCAAGTTGAGTTAAGCTTGGGCTTCACAGCACGTCGGCATGACAGCGGCCACCCTGCACCTCTCATGGTCCAGCAGGGCATGCCATTGATGTTTCCTATAGAACTTTAGTCAGTTTAAATTTTCGCCAATGAAATTAAATAGTTTTGTTCAAGTCTCAGGCAACGACAAGAAATCTAGTAACCTAAAGATTTTGTCCTAAGGATTTTGTCCCCCCATTTAGGATTATCTGCTGTGAGACAATCCTTACAATAAAAAGTTAGTGGTGTTTTACGTGATTAAGTAGATTCCACCAGGTTTCACTGGAAAGATGTGTCTTATCATTAAGCTAAGGGAACACTTGCTGGTTTTTTACAGGATTAAACTTCCCCAAGCCTTCACTGAAGAAATGGGTCCAGTCATTAAGCTTAGGTAATACTTTTTGGTTTTTACATGTAGCTTCCCCCAGCCTTCACCAGAGGGATGTGTCCTGTCATCAAGCTTACATAATATTTGCTGTTTTTACATGATTAAGTAGCTTCCCCTAGGAGCTGCTAACATCCTGGAGACTTAAGTTATCCTCTGATTCAATTAACTTCCCTTGCATCCTTTAGCTAAGCCTCAGAGATGTGGATGATCCAAAATGTTCTCTAAAATCTTCAGGCCTCAGCCCTAGATTGTGTCTAATCTTTCCCTACAATGGTTTGCCCTGGCCATGAAAACCACTGTTTTTCACTGTTTAGCCAACCTGATGGTTCCAGTTGTAAGACTGTTGAAACTCCCAATTTTCAGGCTGGTTTTTATGACATAATGATATATTGCACCTGTCAGCTAACTTAACCCTAACCGTATGGAAGGGGTAAAAATGTTACCCCAAAGGTTGTTTTTATGCCCATTTAAATGCTTACAATGAAAATTTTTCTTTGAAACTCAGTATTCCTCCAAAAACCAATTTGACAAATGTCTATTCTAAATTTATTACAAGTGGTTTCGTATTGTATTGACCAGCGGTCATTACTTTACACCCCCTATTTTGAAGAGAAAGAAAATGTGTTTAGTCTCATCCGTAATGAGCTAAGACAAGGTGCGTGGCTACTGCTTTGTCGGCATTAGGTGTCATTATATGACGTATTATCACACCCATTTTATCAACCCTGAAACTGGGGTAACAATGTCACCCCCAATGTACGGATAGGTATAACCAGATTTTGTACTATGACAAATGTGGGGTAACTTTGTCACCCCATATGTACGGACAAGTATATATTGATTTTTTGACTATATAAAACATGGGGATACTTTGTTATCCCTAACGTACGGATAAGACTGCAAAACACGACGTACGGATAGGGTTAATACATTTTCTACTTTCAATTCAAAATTACAGTTAGCAATACAAATTCTAACCACACAGCTTTGCAGTCTTGCCACTACCAGGTAAATTCCCTACCTGCCTGAACAAAGAGCTAGTTGTGCACCACCAGTTCGCCTTGACCATTGACCAGGAGTTTGGGGAATGTTACCAGTTTGGCTCTCTTTGAAAGTCCGGGTCTGGGCTCCACCGATGAGACAAAAAGATCAGGGAACCGCCGTCGACACCTTCCTTTCCTTCATAGCTCCTCATATTCTGGCCAGCCTTGGCCTGGCATCCTATGCTACATGTAGACAAGGCTCATTACAAAGTCTGTGTGCAGTTTAAAATCTGAACATTTTTAACTGTTCTGCACTGACCTTGTAACAACCCCATATAACAGGACATAACAGAAACAACACAGTCACGTAACAACTACAAACTGGTCCACAATCACAAACAAGGACCTACGGCCACTAGTCAATGAGTCACTACAGAGAACCAAACCACTCCGACAAGCCTGTATTTTTTCTATATGACAGGTTATAATATTGAACACTCCAAAGAAGATCTTTCAGCCCAAGACAGCCTAATCAAGACAAACTGAACATTTCAAATAAGACCAACATGATGAATTTCCTCCTACAGTTACATGAATGACAAATGCCATGAAAAGATTACAAGCCAATGAAATCAATGACCTTTTACCAAAATTTCAGAATGCTTATTCTGCAAACCATTTGATGTGGAAAAGCTATCATCAGTATCTGTAGGAGACAAACTGCCATTTTTAAATGCAACCTTGCCTTACCTATCTTGTTATTATCTTGTATTATTCCTATTATCTTTCTTCTTTTCTAAATTATGATATACTATTTCCATGTACTAAGCGCAACCGTATAATATATCTAGATCTAGGCTACATTAAAACGGCATTTGGATTCCATGCTATGACTAGTAGAACTTACTGTTACACGACAATTTCACACAGAATTAGTTTATTCAATTACCCGTTCTATGAACGGTTTCGTGAGTTAAATATTGAACCTAAATTCAACTGTGCACGCGTTTGTAACCTAACAGAGACTTTTTCCCATTACAACTCACTCACTGTCGTCATCTCTCTTTGGTCAAATGATGGAAATGCAATCTACCAGCAAGCCAATGTTGAAAAAAAGTGTGCAAGATTTCTACTGAAAATTTCACCGTAGGGTTTCAGATGTAGACATCCTTGTTGCCTGTGGACCCATGCCATGATAAGTTTCCCCAAACAAAGTGTCTGACTTTATCACTTCAGCGGTGAAGGGACTTATCCAAAGTCTTTCTTGACTATAGTGGAGGCCTTACTTCTTTTATAATATGATTACTTGTAAATGTTGTCACGAGTGGAGTGAGCGGGATTCAAGGATTACGGGGGCATGGAAGTGTAGGATTGACTCACGGGATAGTGAGGCTGCTCACCTATATTGACTTCTGTTAGTTAACGTTAAAGCGTGAAATGTTGTGAGTTGGGGGGTCGGCATGAGGCGAGAGCGCTGTACTGACAATCACTGCAAGTTAAGGAGTCCCAGGGGACAGACGTGAGATCAGAGGCAGTCGGGAGATTGTTGTGTGTTTTCCAGTGATGACTGGTGCCGGGGTCGGGCCGAGAAGCCACCCGCGGTGAGCGAGCAGCACAGGGGATAGGCCAGCATAGGGCCGAAGGCTACGCATAGGCCAGTGGAGTGAAGCTGTCGAGCAGGACAGGAGGAACGCATGAGTCGTGGTAGTCTGGCCACAGACAGGGATGTGTATAGAAATGTTAATGTGCTCTTAAGATGTATTACATGTGATATTAATATACTGTGCCATTGAGATACTAATGTGAATTGAACTATTACGGGGGCATGGAAGTGGGGGAATGACTCACGGGATAGTGAGGCTGCTCACCTATATTGACTTCTGTTAGTTAACGTTAAAGCGTGCATGTTGTGAGTTGGGGGGTCTGAATGAGGCGAGAGCGCTGTATTACTATCACTGCACACTAAGACGTCCTAGAGAACGGACGCAGGAGAAAGCCCCAGAGGGCGAACATAAGGAGAGCAGTCGGAAGACTTGGGAGTAGTGTTTTTTCCAGTGATGACTGGTAGGTGAAACGATGATTGATAATAATTATGATTGATGTATTATATTCGTCTATTACCATGATGTAAATAAGTATATGTGAGGAATGTGGAAGTCCTTGATACTGTATATAGCAATGTGCGCCATGAGCGATAGATGTAAGTTGAGTTCATGGATTTGTAGCGAGAGTGAGTATTGTGTACTACGGTGGAGGTGTGTTACCGTAAGATGTTTGGTGAGTGAAATGTGAACTATTGTGTGTACGCTTCATGAGTTGTAAGGAGGGGTGAAGTGAATAGAAGTGGTATGGTATAATACCAATGTAATGTTATTCTTGTAGGTGCTGGGGACGGGCCGAAGCGCCGCCTACGGTGAGCACAGGGGATAGGCCAGCATAGTGCCGAAGGCCACACATAGGCCAGGAGTGACGCTGTCGTGGAGGACAGTCGCAGCACATGAGTCGTGGCAGTCAGGCCACCGACAGGGACGTAGATATGATCGTGAATGTGCTATTGAAATGCTAATGTGCTATTGCCATGTTGATGTGCTATTGAAATGCTAATGTGCTATTGCCATGTTGATGTGCTATTGAAATGCTAATGTGTTATGGCAATAGGAAGGTGCTATTGGGAGACTGCGGTGCCATTGAAATATTAATGTGCTATTAAGACATGGAGAGGAGAAGCTGAGACCGAAGTGTCTTTAGGAAGTAACTACCGGGTTGTGGACCCGAGGAAGTGTGCATACGGGAGAAGGCCGTTGTGCGGCAGTTGAATTGAATAATATAATGTCTGTATTTGCGCTATTATCTTTATGTTTATGTATAATAAATGTGTGAGTCTGATTGGTTGTTCTGTTAAGTGTTAAACTTGTTCGTTCGTGATTGTTGTCTTGTTATCATTATTACATCTCCCCGTCTGGGATTTGTGACATTGGCATGCATCTAAGCCAAGTTATTAAGTTTGAAGATTTTCTGGCATATTCAGAAAATGCAATTCATTAATGTCAGTCCGTCACCCTGAAAATCAACAAACGTTCTCTTAAATGAAAAGCACAAATTCTACACGTTTTTCCAGTCATTTCCCCTGCCTACTGTCAACACTTTAAAAGCTTCCAAAGTCATTTTAAGCTACTGATGTGTGTAACTCTGTGGGAGAGCGTGACTGACTGACAGGGACGGACTGACATAATGATTTAAGTACTCAGCTCCACCATTTGAAAAAAACCAAAAAAAAAGCCAACGTAGTGACTATAGTTGCTGATGCCTGGTTCAAGTAAGGTGGACACACGGAGATTAAAAACTTTGCATAAATTGTAAATTTATTATTCCCAGCATTATAAATGTGTATGCTATATGCCACATGTGTATATTTTTGTATCTTTGAAAAAGCTGGAAAGAATGTAAGACATTTGTAGGTCTACAGCTAGCTTATGCTTTTCTTCTGGTGGAACAGCAAGCCAGTTCAAACAAATTTAATCTCTGCAACCGATTCAAAATAAACGAGAAGTTTTGGTACCAACATCGCATGGCACTGGCACTGTGGACGGCGCAGGTAGAGGGTAAAAAGGATGACCTGGCATGCTGTTCTGTCAGGAAAGAGCAAGATTTAGAGCGCACAGGACCTTGTGCAGTGTGTAATGGAAAATAATGCAAAAATACATTCCTGCGTTTAAAGACTGAAGAAATGGAGAATGAGATGATGTAAAGTGTGAGGGCATTCCAGCTGACCATGGAACTAGAAAGCTGCATTTCATAAAAGTTGTATCCAACTCAAAAGTCAAGTTGCCAACTGTTGTTATGCACAAAAAGCTCAGTGGCCACTGCAGGATTTTAAGAACTAGGTAGCATCAAATGAGGCCCCTACTGATGAAATGATATTATCGCGTCCAGGTTGCTAAAGACGAGAACTATGCTGTCTATTGTAATCACGTTTTGCAATGTTAGAGTGCTTAGCTTTGACAGAAAAATTGTGTGAAAATGAAGCTTCTCAAAGGAAATTATGGTAATGTGTTCTCTTAATTCCAGTGGCCAGCAGATATTGACACAGTGTGTAAAACTTATCTTTTGGAGACCTGTCACAACGAAAGAAAATGGACCATTCTCTGCTACAGAAATGGATGACAGAAATATGATGAAATTGTAAGGATTTGCTCTGAAGCTTTTGCCTGACATTGTTTTCTCACTGTACTGTATTTTGGATTTAAAAGACAGCCTTCATTTACCTCCACAAATGGTGCTGGATTCAGTGATGTCAGTCCGACACGTTTTTTATGCAAGTCCGTCACGCACACATTACTGAGATTAGTTCTAACAAAAATCAAGCAAATGATTTAAGATATTGGATGTGCATAGCTCATCCATTCATACAAAATATATTTAAAGTTTAAATAAGTCCCTGAGTCTGCCTGATAGGTCAGGTTGACAAAATGTCAGTCCGTCACGCGGTCTTTGCTTGTAGTTGGATGACTTTTGACTAAGTTAACGAAATTCATCATGAATGTAGAGTAGCATAATGTTTATTGAAACGAAGTGTCTAGGCACACGACATATCGTGGAAAAAGCGTGGAGAGATTTTTTCACGACACGTTTTTCATCCAATCAGAGCTTACCGTTTTCTGACTCAAAATGGCGGCCCCCACTGAGCGGGAGGTCGGAACCTGGGGGGCGTGAGGGTCTAGTCAGTTTGTATCAGTGGGCGGTAGTCAGATTGACTAATCAGGCGAAAAGGGGCTGGGGTAGCTGTATTAAGTCGTGAAACGTCGTGAAAAACTTCACCAAGGCCATTTCCACGACGTGTCGTGGAAAACTTCACGGAGGCGATTTCCACGACATGTCGTGAAAATAGCCACTTCCTTATTGAAATAATATGCGAGTTTCACTTCCTTTGATTTACAAACATAGACTATGTTCACTTGAATGTTCTGAAATGTCAGTCCATTACATATGGAATTGCCCTTTTATAATGAATCAAAGAAGGGGTGCGCTATGAAAGGACTTGGGGGGGGGGGGGGGGGGGGATATGAAAGAAAACTTGGAGCCTGTGGGGCGGTTGCCTTAAAAACGTTGAGAAACACTGCTTTAGAGTCTGCACCCGCCCATGGGAGGAGTTCCATTTGAGTTGCATGTAAGTTACATTTTAGAGAAGCTACTTCAGGAGCGTCCGTGAGCGGGGGTGGGAGTGTGGGCGGGCCACAGAGAGCGACCGACCCCCCACCTCCCCATTATGGTAGTCGTCTAGATCAGTGGTTATCAACGCGAGATATCCCCCCCCCCCCACCCCGCGGGCCGATTTGATCGGGGGGTGGGGGGGTGGAAAAGGATGGCAAGGACCAAAAACATGGAATGCACGCCAAGTTTGGAAGGAAATGCAGCGCAGTCGCCGACTCGTTCAACAGCTCGCGTAGAAGAATTTTATGAGCTAAAGACTTTTTGTCTTTCAGTGCATTTGATAAGGAATTGTTTTCGGTCTTATAATGAATCAGCAGCGCCCATTGCCATGTATAAGGCTGAAAACGTAACATCATAATTAGTGTGTCTTCAGAGGAAATTTATCTGTTAGATTCGTCTAGGTGTTTTTTTTTTCGGGGGCGGGGGGGGGGGGGGGTGAGTTGGAGCCCAATGGGGTGATTGCTTGAAAAAGGTGCAGAAGCGCCGGTCTAAATGAATGTTTTTGTGGTTAGCGTGAGACTGGGCAATGAACACCCAGAACATGAAGTATGATGAAGTATGGGCACGACCGAAGCTGTGGACTTCATTGTGGTCCTCCTTCCCCGTTATCAAAGTCCTCCTTTAAAAGGTGGGGGGGGGGGGAGATTACCGAAGACTGTTGCTAGGAACGCGTGGTGTAATTACAAAGCCAAAACGAGAAAATAATGAGTTGTGTTCATTGTAATGCAAAATACTACATTACCGAATTCAGTTGTCTAGAGAACAAAAACCACTGAAGCCTTTTCATGGGGAAAAAGGGAGAAAATACATTACAATAATATTTGAAGGAGCTATACTACCAACCATCTCCCCAATCCCAAACCTATTATCAAAACCTGCTCCCAATCCTCAACCACGTGGGTTGCCAGCACCTGGGGCAAGGCAAGAATTGCGCCCCCCATGGAGCTATTAATAACACTGGAGTCCGTACCAGCTGATTTCATGCGTGCGCATTAGAAGACAATAGTCGCCATCTTGTTTAGGGCGAGCACGGACTGCGCCTCAGTGTTTACACATCCGTTGCACTACAGCTAACGAAAGCAGAGAGAGGGATTTTCAACTTTGTTTCAACTGCTAGTAGACTGCCGGTATACAAATCATGGTTCAGAACTGCTGTGTTGTGAACTGCAACAACAGATGCACCAAGGAAACTCCAGTTTCATTTCACAGGTAAGAAGAATGTTGATTTTTAATGATTAATTTTTAATCGGGACGCGCTCGGTAACCACGAGGCAGGGTAGGCTCGATTTAGAACTCGACTAGCATAAAAGAATGGTAACATGTATAATGAAATGATATAGCCTACACCTTGGGCTTGACTTTGACTATGATACAGAACTAGACTACACATAGTCGATCTGTAGAGGCAGAAGAATCTTTATAAAAAAAACAACAGAAATCTAGATCTAGATTCTAGATCTAGATTTATCAATATCATATCTGTGGTCAATGCACCAGGTGCGGTCACGAGGCAGTAAATGGTAAATGTCCAGAAGAAGTAAACAATGGGGAGGACTTCCGAATGCGTTCCTTAGCTCGACAAGTGCATAGGCATTGTCAGATTGATATGTAACGATGTGAGGGTCTAGTCAGATTGACATATCAGGGGAAGCCGCCGGGGTAGCTATGTATTGTTTTCACTCGGGCTATGGAACACATTCGGGAGTCCTTCCAAATTCTCTCTCAGTTAATCTGTGCTAGTCAGAACACTTTTCATGTCTAAGCATCAACTGCATGTCTGTGCGGTCACCTGTTGGTGGTGCAGTCACAAGCTGCTGGTCGTGCAGTCACCTGCATGTAAGTCTAAAGTAAGTGCCATCAGTGCATGCTCTCTGTGCGACCAATATCAAAATAGATATCTGATAAACAACTTACAACCTTCCCATTCTCCTTTTTTCTAATTCTTTGTCTTCCCACTCTTTCTCATCCTCATGCTGGTATTTTGCCTTATTTTTATGGGCTGCTCTTCATCACCACACCACATACACACTTTTTCTTTCTACCTTCCCTTTCCTTTTCCGCTGCTAACTCATTCTTTCTTTTCCTCTGCTCCTGTACCTTCTGTTTCTTCTCTAATCCCTGCCTTCTTTCTTTCCTGCTTTAAAGGGAGGGAGAACTGTTCTCCTACAATTTAAGTCACTGAATTTACTATAATAATACTAGGCCTATTCTTTGATCAAGTTGCAAAATGCCTTAAAATATAGCCAATGTTTTTGGATTTTACCACTATATTATATTGACCGCATTGATGTCCTGACTGCACTCAGTGCATTGACTATAGATCTAGAATCTAGATTCACTAGCCGTAGGAATTTATACATTTTTGTTTGGAAAAGCTCTGGAATGCACAGTCCAGCTGTGCTCAAACCTTTGAACAACTAGGCTAAGGCTCTCCTGATTTCTAGATACTTGATTGAGATATTTATAGGGTTAATATCAATAGATGAAACGAGATGTATGATTGATGACACTTGAGTGTTGAGCCTGAAATGTTGGTGTAGTAGTCCAGTTACTACGGAAAATAAAATATTGGTGTTGTTTAACTAACTTAAGATGTTTGAGGTTTCCGGTGCAATCAGGAGTCCCCCTGAATAATCACTTAAACAGCCACTGATCAGTGGTTTTAGACACTGCCGTCACTTGGGGGCACAGCTGAGCCTGAGAGTGTCTTTAAATGGTCCAAGCCGAAATTGAAGTCGGATGGCAGAAAATGTGCACTGCACACCTTGTCAAATTGGGTGGGTACCAACCCATCCTACTTCAAATTTGGCTTAGATCATAAGACAGGCTCAGCTGTATGCAGTATGGTGGCCTGGATAAGAAATACTGACAAGTAAAGCTTGGACCAGTCTTTGTGTCTACTTTTGCTACTTAGACACTAATGGCAGTAGTGAAATATTTTCAGACACAGGTAGCTGCAGGGCTAACTCTATTTTTAGTTTTAATAGTTCTGACATATTTTTGATTTCTCATGTGTTTGGGGAAAAGCAGATTTAAGTGCTATATTTGTTTAACAGATGCCACTATTTGTTTTCAAATCAGTTATTTTGATTTTTTTAAAAACTTTGTTGCTTTTTTTTTTTTAACCTGCAGATTCCCTCGGAAGGACCCTGAACGTATGAAACTGTGGGTCAGTGGCATCAGCAGACAGACACCTGATGGGAAACCCTGGGTACCCACCCAATTTGACAAGGTGTGCAGTGCACATTTTCTGCCATCCGACTTTAATTTTGGCTTGGATCATAAGACACTCTCAAGCTCAGCTGTGCCCTCTGTGTTTCCCCACTACCCTGCCCTAAAGCAGTGTCAGCCTGTCAGAAAGCGGCCATCTCCTAAGAAAAGAGGACCACCTTCTAGCTCCACCATGTCGAGTTGTGAAAGCGTCCCTACAAAGGTTTCTTTTTTGGATCACAACTACTGTTGCCCTTCTGTGGAAGCAGATTTGGAGAGAACAAAGAAGAAACTGGCCAACGTTGATTCAAAACTACGCGACAAAACACAAGATCTGAAGAACGTCAATGCAAAACTGAAACGCAGGGAATCTCGCATCTCCAACTTACTGGAGGATATTTCAAAGCAAAGTTTGTTGCATGATGAAGAAGTCAGTCTCCTGAAGGACAATTTCAGTGAGGAAACATTTACACTTATTGAGAATGAGCTGCAGGTACAGGGCAACTCCAAGCAAGGACATCGATATTCAGATGACCTGAAGGCTTTTGCGGTAACACTGCACTTCTACAGTGCTGCTGCCTATGAGTATGTCAGGAAGTATCTACATCTTCCTCACCCAGATTCCATCTTTACAATAAGACTTGTACATAATATTATGGTGTGAATCAGTCCTGAAAGACTCTAGTGGCGATGGCTGTTATTCACTCGTAGGAACAACACAGCCCTATTTGACATCCTGGACTACATACCTTTATCAGTTTATGGTGGTGAAAGACCAGTGTTAACATGACTCTTAACATTGTACTGACAATTTGGAGTAAGCTCACAGCCATTTGACATTCTGGAGTGCACAATATTTATGTAGTAATGGCAGTCCTGAAAGACCTGTTAGCATGACTGACAACAATGGAGGAAGCATAAATCGAATCTAACAAGTGAGTACAACCAAGCTTGTGGTTTAAGATGTTTTTCTTCTTGGTTATTCAGATCATTTACTACATCTAGGCCTATGATTTATTATTATGACTTTTCCTCTCTCTCTCTCTCACACACACACATGCACCAGCTGCCTGGATCTTAATGGGTCTATGGCAAAACCAACTTTCCCTCAGTTCTTTAGCATGTTTTTTTTTTTGTGTGTTTTTTAATAATTGTTATGAGCACCCTCTTACTGTTGGTTATCTCAGAGAAACTGACTTGTAAAGTTTCCTCTGTCCGCACAGTGATTTTTTTTTTTTAACATGACTCGTCATGAGCTAAAATAACATGCGGTAAAAAGAGTACTACATAGCTCCCTTCCCTAGTTTTACTTGTAATTTTACTTCCAAACGATTGGCCAATCAATAAAAATAACAATATAAAAACCGCATAAATCATAGATTTATTTATTATCAAACACTTAAATAATATATGATAATCCGTAAATAAAATAAATGTTATTATTTCTGCTTGTTATCTTTTAATTTTTATCACATCCGTGAAAAGATTGAGCAGCGCTGGCTAGGCCCTATCTATTACATGTACAATACTGTACGGGGCGGCGTTGCGCTGCCGTGCCTTGCCCTACTTGTTCCGCCATCTTGGGGTTTCAATTGTTCGCGGCTCGCGGGGCAAGCGAAGAGGGCTGTGCGGACTCCAGTTTAATAGTACCTCCATGGCGCCCCCTGACCAGTTGACCGTTAGCACGTGGACCCCTCCATGTTGGAAAACTGTACGGATGTTCGAATATTGGACAGTTTTCTGGGAAGGTCTTCCTCCCGTCCGCGCCACATACCAAAAAGTTAAACATAATATGATGAAGACCTCCCCTAACCCGCGCTTTCCTTCTTTCTTTCTTTCTTTCTTTCTTTGTCCCATACAAATACTAAACCCAACCTTTTGATAAGCCCACTCAAAAGTCCCCTCTTTAGTGTGTTTTGACTGGCGCGGACGGGCGGAGGACCTCCCATTTTCTGTGCCTATTTGGGGAGGAGGCGCTTTTGAAAATTTATTATTACGAATTTATTTCTTTTCTTTGAAATTGTAGCTTGTGACACAGCCATCATTACGCCACTGACCTCAACCCAATATAATCTATTATGAAAATCTTAATCTTTAAAACAGGAGATAATACGTAATAATAGATAAAAACAAATTTTCGAACAGAGACTAAAGATTGGCAACTTACGTCGTCTTCCTGGCATGTTTTATCTAGCTAATGTAGAAAAGTCGTCGTGCATCATTACACTACTTTTCTGGGAGCACCGATATATACACATTGGGGCACGCTTATATACCCCTGGACTTTAAAAAAGCAAAACAAAAAAAATGCAAATACACGAGATCTTTTCTCATCTCAAAATGAAAACTCAATAGCAGGGGCGTATCCACGTACCAATCAATTTTCAACTCATTGATTATACATTTTTATTTTGTGCTTAAAATTGCAACACAAGGAAGACACAATTTCAAAGGAAGTATACAGCTGTTATTTTGTATTTAAAATGGAAACACAATAGAATAAACAAAAGTTTTACGGTGAGCTCATCATTCTCAAAACAGAATAAAAATCATGTACGTTTTTAAATTATTTTTATCTTAAACATAAAAAAAAAGAAGTGTAGTGAAAAAGGTATGAAGCCACTACAACATGTAGGTTTCTTTCAAGCAAAGTTATCTATTACTTATCACATTCGGCTTAGCAGTCACACTCTCTTATACCGGAGAGCAAAACTATCCCAGACAATCTATCAACGGCCATTATAGAATAAAGAAGTATGGACTGTATGTGTTTCAGCCTACTAAGAGATCGTTCGGCAACTGCGTTAGTTATTGGTAAGATCAGAAAAACATGGTGCAATTTACACAGGTTAGGATAAAAAGTTCTTTTACGGCCGAACTCTACTATAAATGACTTTACAAAAAGAAAAATCGATACTGTACGAACGCATGCTTTGTCGACCCAACAGTTCATTAACAATAGGCCTCATGACACATTTAAAAAAAAATATTTCAGCAACAGTGTCATTATGTATGAAATTTTCAATTGCTAAAAGGTTCCACTTTTTAAAGAAATATGCTCCAGGGGAGCAGTCTCTCCCTCGAACCCCCATCAGCTACGCCACTGCATTACAGTGCTCACGCATAGCCGTGCAATTGACAATGAGAAAGTCTTCTGTTGTGTGGGTGTAGAAACACGAGACTCCCGAGTGTTGGCCCAAGCAGATTCGCATGAATTCGTGAAAATTCTCACGTGGAATTGCTATTCGCGCTGTAAAACAATAAATTATGATCTTGTGTACCATTTTGAAAGGACTGCAAAATGTATCTGACTAGACTTCTCTCTGTCTGTCTGTCTGTCCATTGACCACTATAGTTTACTGTAGGGTGAATGTCTAGCGCAGTGGTTCTCAAACCTTTTTAGGCAATCGTCCCCTTAGGCTCCAAATTTTTCTTCCATCGCCCCACCCTCCTTTCTCCCCCCCCCCCGCCCCCCCAAAAAAATTCCTACCCAAACCCAACGGACACATTTCACAAGGAGACAGTCTTCATACAGATGACCAAATTACGCTTTCCAAAGTGTTATCAATGACAATAGGCGTGTTGAGTATTCTTTATCAAACAGAAAATATTCTTTAACGAATACACTTACGAAAAAAAAATGCCTTTTCTATTAGTGGTAAAATAATAATAATAATAATGGATGGCATTTATATAGCGCATATCCATTTTTAAAATGGTCTATGCGCTTTAAAAGAGAGAGAGAGAGAGACAGAGACAGAGAGAGAGAGAGAGAGAGAGAGAGAGAGGGATTGGGGCAGGTTTTAAATGTTTGGTTCGCGGTTCGACGACCAAACTAATAAATTATTTCAGTTGTACCAGGAAACAGAGGAAGACGAAAGAGTCGTATCTGACCTAGACCAAAGAACCCATGCACAAGTACTGTAGAACAAGTCAGTGGCGACCCTGAATTTGCCCTCCCCCCCCCCCCCCCACCCAATATTCCTCCATTAATGTTTTCGCTTCCCCTTTCTCCCCCCATTTATCATCTTTGACCCCATTGTCGCCTTTTTCTTCATTTTCGCCGCCCCCAGGGAGCGACATCTCCAACGCTGTCGACCACTGCCGTTACACCAAGTTTCAAGTTTCAAGTTTAGTTTATTATAGACCTGGTGGCCAATTCAAAAACAAACAAGAATCATGTGAACAATCTTAGAAAACATTAAACAAACAAACAAACAGACAAAATGCATGGTCGTTCACTCTCTCCGCTCCCTGCAGCATTTATACACTTACTTATTATAGTATACAATCAAATATAGCTTGTAATTGCCAGCAACAGTCATCATTTTCAATCCCCCCCCCCCCCTCTCCTACATAACCGATCTTTCCTCACCTTTATCTGTTGTAAATTTACTACAATTGAAAATATCACTATAATTTATTCTTTCACTCTTTCACATGTCCTGCCGATGCTGGCATGTTGTCTCACCTACAAAAAAAAGCTGCCATGTGGTATGTTCATGCCACCCCCCTCCCCACCGTCCATCCGCCCCGACTCGAGAGGAACCAATCTCAGCGAAATTTTGGCAAAGACAAAATGGCACTCTTTGTGTGGTAGATTTATCAGCACATCTATAATCAGTGATTATATAGAATTCACAAATTCTCCACCTTTGACCTGAAAATGCTTTATTTCCTAGGCGAACGACAGTAACCAAATTTTGCTAATAGGTTTCAAATACCGTGGGGGGGGGGGGGGGGTCCACCGAAATTTGGAATTTAAAATTGGTTTTGTTTTTCTTCTTTTTTTTTTTTGAGTTGCTTTGCTGACTGCCCGTCTTCGACCTCCCCCCCCCCCCTCTTTTTTTTCACGACCACATGACCTGTGACGTGAACACTTCCTGTCGTATGTATGTCACTGCTATAGGCTGATTGCAAGTATGCAACACGCTCGCGGCTAAAATTAGAGCAGGAATACTGTGCTGCTTGCTTTGGGAATTATTTCGGTTTGCCGAAACAAATATAGAGAAGGTAGAAGGTGACACGGGGGGGGGGGGGTTGGTGGGGCAGGGGGGGGTGGCGGACCGCGGCTTTTCAACTTGTAAATTTATTTTACCACGGTATTTGTGTTGATGATTATGGGCGTATGGGAACTCGCTGGTTAAGGGAGCAGAAGGGTTGGATTTGCCAGAAATGTTACATCATTATTAATTTAGTAAACCGTTTGCTCCCTCAGTCTGATTTTGTTTTTCTTTTTACTTGGCCCGAATTTCCCCCATTCTTTTGCTCGATTCCATTTTTTGGGGGGGGGAGGGGGGGGGGGCTCGTATGCCCATGTTGATAATACATGTATTAGACCTGTGATTGAAGACGAAGCAATTAATGTTTCTTTGGAAATTTTGCTTGCTTTGATGAAACCAAGTAGAGTACAGTAGCATGCACCATTGGCATCCCTTTATTTTCCCCTATCAACCGTTTTTGTGTAACATCTCATTGAAGTAATAATATAGATCTACACCCAATATCTCCTACTCCCAAGCGTGTGCAAAGTAACTTGCAGTCTTTGCAGGCAACTGACCCGTCGGTGTCTACTAACCTCATCCCGTCCCAAACTGTGCCCAGCCCACCCTGGCTCATTCCCAAATACGTCAGTGAGAAAAAGAAAATACCTTGTATGGGGGCGGGGGGAGGAGGGGAAGGGAGCAGTGCGTAGTGAGTGAGGCCAATGACACACTCACACAGCGGTGCAACCTCAAGATTCACAAAAAACTGAGCTCGACCACTGAATCCAAATGTCGTGTCACACGTTTGATACTCGCAAAAAAAAAAAAAAAAATGACAGGACCCCCCCCCCCTTCCCACCGGTGCTCACTGCCCCACGTGCTCGTGCTACATTCGGTTTACCAAAGAGCGCGCGCACCCAGTGGACTCGTTTTTCTACTCGTCATCAATAATCATCACGGTCACTCCACAATTGCCCAAGTCATGTTTTTGGCGTTTTGAGATGAAAATTAATGCTCACATTGATGGGACAACCACGTTACACCGTTCTACAGTTCCATTGTTCTGTTAAAAAATCAAAGAAAACTGCTCTCTTGGAATGTAGTGGTAGCTGTTGTTAGGGGGGCATAGAATTTTACATAGAAATCTATAGCCAAACAGTGAACACAGCTCGGTATTTTCTCTTGTTTAGCTTTGTAATTAGTCCACGCTCCCCCAATAACAGTCTAAAATGGTTATTTAGGTGGGTTTTGGTTTTCGTCAAGGACTACTATATGAAAGGACGCGCACGGCCGATCTTCTGACTTCGCTAGCGAAGGCCATTTGATTATTGACACCTACAGCCTTATTATGACGCCTAAGACTAACCAATTGTAACCAATGTTGCATCCAAACATAATCTCATTAAATAAAGCAGTTTTTACCACAGTAAATGACGATACCATACAGTAGAACCTCTGGCATAAGACCTCAGTATGTAATAACACATGCAATTTGACCTTGAAATCAACCTTTTCTATTGGATTTTTTTTAACCACCTTAATTATAGCCCATTCCATGAATCAGGACCATTTCTGTAGTCTTATAGCAATGGTTCCTCTGTATACAGAAACGAAAAATAACTCACCATGTTGCAGCCCAAATTAGTCAGCGAGCCGTGCCTTCTTGATGGAGGTCTGGTACAGAGCTGAATTTCTTTGATGGTCCTTTTCCAAATTATGAATCCCATGCAGAAGAACATTTATTTTGCCAGGCGTCGCAGCAGATGTTTAGAAAATAATCCAAAACCATAGTAGGTGTTCATGGTGAGAAGAATGTTGACAAGTCTTTGACGGCAGCATGCTTTATGTTTGGATTTCTTCACAAAGCACAAACCAGTCCTTACGAACTCATAATTATGTGCACACATGTGGGACAGTCAAATAACCCCTTGAAACTTCTTGGATGAAGTCTTTTACTTCGCTTGACAATAAACACTTCAGCAAGTGAACTGAATCGTACAACAAATACCAAGCTCGCTGATCATTCAAAGGATGTACGGTCTCAAAGTCAGTTCTTCTTGTGAATAATTTGCAGTATTGCTGATTGATTTTATGATTGTCAGTCATGGACCCTAAAACAATCCCACCTGTCTTCTCAACAACAGCAGCAGCTTCCTTGACAACAGTGAATTGGTAGGCAGCTGTTAGGTTGTGAACAGGGGTAACAGATACCATAACACTAGGTCCACCATGCAAACATTTCATCATGACACATAACATAGAGCTTGCTTTGGGGTCTGGGTGATTTTTTGACATGCCATTGAGAACACCCCCTGAAAAGGCGACTCTTTGGCGAATTTTCACTTCATCGACTAACAAAAAACAATGTTTCTGCTGAGCATTCTTTGCTTTCTGAAATGTTTTCTCCAGTACTTGGTCAACATCTGTAGAAGAGATCATAGACTGCAGCTTTCGTCTACTTGGGAGAACAAGAAAGTCACGCAGTTGATGGTAATTACAGTGAGGGAAAGATTCAATTGCAAAGCAGTAATCTGCCACCGAGAATGCCTTGTCGTATATGAGTTGAAGCTGTCTTGTAAGAAATTTGAGTTTCTTGCCTTTGGCAGCTTCAAGCGACTCTTAGGCTTGAACTTGTTGAAGAGTCGTTGCCACTTTTTTAACAACACCATCCACAGGAAGGTCATAGTTAATCGCTGAGTGCACAGCCTCAAAGAATTGTGTGTAGGATGACAGACCAGTGTTTGGACTTAAGATTTTACCCAAAGGCACGTTAATCCCATTCTTGAAAGCAGAAAGAGTAAGAGGTGAACACAAAGTAGATTTGTTGTGAACAATTATTGACAAGAAACTCTCTCTGTAATCTTTCACCATGAAAATACACACAAATTTGTCTTCTGGACGAGACATGAGAAGATTTTCATACTTTTTTAACAACTCTTTGTCAGGAGAAAACTCAGAAAACAAAGTGATTCTGTCTTTCTTGATGAAATAGTTCAGCATTGGATCCTCAGCTTTAGGCTCGCGTGGTGCTGGTTTTGGTGTTGGCAAACAAGAAGAAGGAACATTAAAAATACTTGGTGGCAACACAGGCCGAGTATGTCCACCTGGTATCTTGACCATAGGTGTATCCGCTGGCCAATGTCTCTGACATATAAAAAATTTTGTTGGGTCGACAACGAAATCCTCACGCGGGGGGAGAACGTTCAACCATTTCTGTTTTTCTTGTTCGTCTTTAGGTAGTTTAAACACACGGCATTTGTTAGATTCGTTGTAGTTGCCTTTGCAGTTCACAACACCACACTTGTTTGGCATATTGAAAGAATATAAATCCCATACCTTGCAAAAAATATCCACCAGTATCACATTGTTTCACATGTCTGTTTCAATGTTTCAATGTTTATATTTTCCCACACAAACAAAAGCACTTGTTCCGGTAACGTAAACATCCGGGAGAAAAAGAGTGCAAGCTTTCTGCACTAGATCTAGGCCTAAAAATAAAAGTTTTGGCGTGTTGGATATTCACTGAGTAAATTAATGTCGACAAATCGTATGGAAAATTTGTTTACTTACTTAACTGACATAAACTTCATCGCATCTTATTAGTCTAGATTACTACGCTAAAGCGCACTATTACGTTCGGTCTAAAGATAGACTATTCATCAGAAACTGGGTCAATGCAATGGCCTTCGCTAGCGAAGTCAGAAGATCGGCCGTGCGCGTCCTTTCATATAGTAGTCCTTGGTTTTCGTTTAAAAACTCCTAAGTCAATGAAACTGAACAATAGAACTGTAGAACGGTGTAACGTGGTTGTCCCGTTATCGTTCGACCGTTGTCCACCGCTTCCGCCCTACAAGTGGGGCACGCCGCCATTTTGTTTGCAAATCACGTAATGTGGAGGACGGTAAATGAAAAGGGTCTATAGAGCTCTGTGGCCACAACTGAGTCAAAAAGAAGAAAGTGGTCCAATATTTTGAGCCAAAAAAACACACAAAAAAACTTCTTCGAGTAGAATTAAAAAGTATGACAGAACAGAAAATTTCATTCTGCGCCATAATTCACACACTTGTGATCCAAACTCAACTTTAGAATTCACATCTGTGTATTCCCAGAGTCGGGGGGGGGGGGGGGGCAACAACTAGTCATAATTCACAACTGAGGAATTCGACGTTGGACATTTGCAGGTTTAGTATTGTGATAAGGAGTTAGGATAAATTGGCACTGTGAAACAGCTTGATAGGTGCCTGAATGTATGGTAAAAACAAGTGTCAAAATGTATATTTGTTAAACTTCTGCATACTAAAAGATCTCCAGTTTTCAAGGAAATGGAGACAGAACAAAATAGTTAGTCTGAATAACCATCTCCACACACTTCCCAGCCAGCATTACTATGTCAATCTGACGTAGGATTTACGTAGGCCTATAATTGATAGGCTTACTGAAGGGGTAGGTTTTCTACATCAAACTGACGTCAGCACGATGTCATAACAATAGATGTCATTCCAATGTGTAAACTTGATATCATTCATAAACGTGGATTTCCTTACGTTTACTGGCTGGGGTTAAGATGGTCTTAATTAAGATTCACTTCCATAATTAAAACTTGAACTTAAATGCAAGAAGTGGGCAGACGGTCAGATACACCCTGTCATCATGATTTCTTTAGATCTTGTTAGTTAGTTAGTTAGTTGGTTAGTTAGTTAGTTAGTTGGTTAGTTAGTCGGTTAGTTAGTCATTCTGAAGTAATTTCATTTTTTGGGAAGATGGTTCTTACCTTTATTACTAATCATAATGATTCATTTATTATGGTTGATGGTGTTCATGCTAATCCGTTCAAATTAAGGTGAGCCAGAATAATTATGATCAACATAACAGGCGGACTCCATTTTAGTTCAGCTAGTATTAATGACAGGCCTGATAATAATTAAAACATTTTGACATTCAGTTTCCTGCAAAAGTGAACCAGAAGGGGATATAATTACTGGTACTTGTGGAAAAAATGTTATTTGTTGAATTACTTCCCCTGTTCATATCGGGGGGAAAAAAGGAGGGGGGGAGGGCGATAAAAAGACATTTTTTTGCCGATGTTTTCCCGCTGTTCCGATTCTCCAACAGCAAAAATAGTACACGTCAGGCCAGTGCTGTCATTCACAATGTCAACCCATGCTGAACATGTCAAATCCTGTCCATAATCTTGGGCTCGAAATCTTGTCCTCAGTCCTGTTACCCTGCCAGCATCCCTACGTCAGTCCAACGAAGATTTGTATAGGATTTCCGTAAGGTTTGCAGCATTACCGTACGAGCGGATCTCTATTTCACACCTGTGTCGGCCTGATGTCGTAACTAGCGGATCCACGTAGGAACGAGGTCATTCCTATGAGCAAACTTGGTCACAATCCTCGGCGCTGGATTTCCATTGGGGTTGCTGGCACCCAGCTCTCTTCAATATTCCGGATCACTCCCGGAAGCGTGATTTTTCTTCGTGCGAGCTTTAGCAAATTCAAAAACATACTCCCAAACACAGGACAGCTCCAACACAGCCCAGGCATTTTCGGTGACGTTCAGAGTCATATCAGGCACAGTCCAGAGATTGCAGCACCCATGGCAGTGTTCGATAGGACGAGAATGCCGATGCCTTAGCCCAGGGGTCACCAAACTTTTTTCACAGAGGGTCGGATAACTGACAGACTTACAAGCGCGGGCCTCATAAGCAATCTGTTCAAAACATGCAAGCCAGAAGAAAAACTCTAAAGCAAAGACGATATTTTAATATTAAAAAGGTATCAATTTACTAAGAAAGGTCATCAAAGAGGTTGGCCGCCAAAAAGGTAGTTTAAAGTTACATAATGCATACTTACAACAGATTATGAAGTGTTCACATAAACGAATCTCACAAACTAAGCAGCAAAAAAAGGTTTAGATATATCCCTGGTTTTATCAAACAAAATCAAGTACCATGGCGGGCCGGATGAACTGACGTCGCGGGTCGGATCTGGCCCGCGGGCCGTGGTTTGGTGACCCCTGCCTTAGCCGATGACCTGTGTTAGGGGGTGTGTTGCTGCCCCGCTCCTGAATTTGCTAAAGCTCGTACGGAAAAAATAATATATAATTATATATTATTATAATATAACTGTTGTTACCATTATTGAATATTGTTGTTTTAGGTCTTTATTTTAGGAAGTTGGCTGCTTTCGGCATTTACACCTCACTTGTCTTGTTCTTGTATCTGTGTGTTTTTATGGTGGGGATGATTTTTTTTTAGAATTTTGATCTGCCAGCGGCCTCGTTCGGCTTGCTCTTCTCGACTTTCAACTGCCAAGGTATCTTTAACCTGCACATCGACCCTCCGATTTTTTTGTTTGGTTCTTATCAGAGAAGACTAGGTGTTCGATCCTACCTATCATAGGGTCAGGGACAGGAGTTTTTCTCCCCCCAAAATTCCAACATGTCTGCACCCATGGAGGATCGAACCCGTACCTTCGGCATGAGAGGCGAACACCTTGGCTCTAGATCAACGCGTCCATTATTAAATATTGAATCAGTCGGTGTTTCATAGTACAACCTTCGGTGGCCTTAGGTGCAAAAATTAGTGCATTTATCATACCTGCCCTCTGACCATGGTCTGCGATAAGATGCGATGATGATTTACGTTACTCTAACGCCATCTTCTCCTAAGTAATAGATGTTGGCCACTGCTCAGTCGGCGACGAGCTCCCCGTCAAGTGATAGCTGTTAACTAAAGTAGCGTGTTCTGCGCCCCGAATAATAATTATTTGTTGGAAGCGCATATCCGTACAATGCACACAATTCGATGACGTAAAACACGCATCGGAATACTATATTACTGACCTTGTTAATTTGCATAGTTTTTAAAAATATGAATCGGCTTAGTAGCAAAACACTCCAACTTCTGCTCGGAGATTGCGTGATCTGCGCTAATAATAATTATACTTGAGTGTACGTCGATCACCAATGGCTACCCCAAACACTTTTCGCCTGATTAGTCAATCTGACTACCGCCCGTTGATACAAACTGACTATATAGACCCTCACGCCCCCAGGTCCATCTGACTATTCCATGTGTTGTCACTTTAAATTCGTGAACACCATACCAAGTTTTGTTTCAGCAAACCTTCACCAGTCGCGCTTTTTGGTAAACATGTTGTACAGATAATATGCACTGTCCATATCCATACAACATGTTGTACGGATATACACTTCCTTATTTGTTTGCATCTGCAGACACCATTCAACAATGCCCTCCTTCCTCGCTTATGTGGCACCCCCCCCCCCCCAAACCCCCCTTTTTTTTTCTTCTTGAAAATGAGATAAACGCCTTTGAAATAATTACGTTGAAACGTATTCGTTTTTCCCAACAGGTTTTCCCCAAGCCTCCCACGGTTAGGGTGGGGGATCGTGAAGCCGATCTGAGGTGATAGCATGTTGTGAGTGCGGAGCCCTCTATCGGCGCGTCCTCGCACCTCGACCAGTAGAGGCCCCTTCAAAGCACCGCCCTATCCCAGGCAGTGGTGTCACCCTACTCGCTGGCTACTACTACAAATCAGCGGTTTGCTGAAGCGGGCAAATCGTAATTGTGACAGCGTATGGAGGGGGGAGAGAGGGTGACCAGTGTTTTTGTGAAGAGAATGTCTTCGCCATGAATAGGATTGTTTGCGTGAGAGAGGAATTCCTTTCGCTTCCCTCCTTGGGGCGATCATTCATTCATTCACTCCCAAGGTACTTGGGCTGAAATTTCCCTAGCGGTTTTGTGTTAAACATGCGGTGAATTTCTGTTCCTTTTTTTGGATCTGAGAATTCTTGTGGATATTTTCATCTTCCTGTTGTGTGTTGCTTTCAACAAGTGGCAGTTATTTCTGTAAACATTTGCTGTGGTTGGGATTAGATCAACTGCGAAGTATGAAATTATATTTCTACTGCTAATATGAACGTCAAAAATTGTTTCTGGAATTTCACTACAATTCGGTGCTTTCGTGAGATATAAAAACTTTGTTCTGTTTTAAAATGCATTTATTTATTTATTTATTTATCTAATTATTTATCTATTTATTTCCATTTGTTTACTTTGGAGAGAGTTCCATACGCCTCGACCACTGAAATGCATACCGAGACGCAAGATCGTTAATGGAAGTTGAGGTCCTTTAAGATAGCTTTTTGTTGTTGTTGTTGTTGTTTTTAATTCGTCCCGATAACAGTGGATCTTAAAATTCCTTGATCTGGTGAGATTTACGGGCGCTTTTGTTGTTTTGGTTTTGTTAATTTGTTTGTATTTGTTTTTCAAATCCGATTTCTTGAGTTTCTCAGCTTTCGATTTTTCAGTTTGTCTGAATCACGGGTCTCCGCCCCCCTCCCCCCCCCCCCCACCCGGATCTTTGGGGAGGGGGGGGGGAGAGCAAGACATCCAGTCCATGTTTATTGGCTTGCTAAGTTCACAAAGGTAAAATGAATGCGCAGTAGATGAAGCATGTAGCGTATGTAACACTGTGACAGGGAATTAAAGATGGGCTGGAACGGCAAGGATGTTGGTGAATCCATGATATATTTATTATTACATATTGGCGTCACTTTTCTACTTGTTTTCATTGCATCTCCACAGCAGCGCATTTTGATAAAATCCTTTGTTAAAGTTCGTAAAGAAATCTTACAATGACAGTGTTAGAACAATTATTTTGTAGTACTTGAAAAATCTATTTCCAGAGGTGAGTTATGTGCAGGATTTTCGTAGGAATGATTGAATACACTTTCAGCGTTGCCGGTCCTTGGGATTTTCCCCAAGATCTTGGGATTTTGTGGGTTATCTTGGGATCTTGGCAAATTTTTTTTTTTTTTTTTGTTCAAGATCTTGGGATTTTGTGGGTTACCTTGGGATCTTGGCATTTTTTTTTTGTTCAAGATCTTGGGATTTTGTGGATTACCTTGGGATCTTGGCATTTTTTTTTTTTTGTTCCAAGATCTTGGCATTTTTCCGAGAAAAAATGAGGTCGGCAAAAGGGTTAAAACGCATCAAACATGACGTCACAAACATATATCTCGAACAGTTTTCAACCGATTGGCATGTCGCTTATAGGGAATGAAATTAGGAGTGAGAGAACCACTGCCCTGACAAAACCTCAAAATCGGCAAATGTGGCAAACAACAGTATGGCAAACAATCCTCGAAATGCGACCACATACATGTGACACTTCCAAACATACACACATACACACGCACACAAAATAAATCATTGACTTATTAGGAGGAGTGACCGCAATTTAGCTAGACACAGTTGGTGACATTTTGGTCGGAAGTCTGACATGCAGCTGATCATTCAGCAATTTGATTACCGATAGTTTATCGCCTGACATAACAATACAGTTCAATTACTTCACTCTGCTTGATTAGGTCAACACGGTAATCTGCAGTTTGTTTATGGTAGGTTTTTTCCCTCCATCATTCCTCTCTCTCTCTCTCTCTCTCTCTCTCTCTCTCTCTCTCTCTCTCTCTCTCTCTCTCTCTCTCTCTCTGTCTCTCTTTCTGTCTCTCTCTCTCTCTCCCTCCCTTCCCTCTCTTTCCTTTCTCTTTTCTCTGTCTACTTCCTCTTTCTTTCTCTTCCCGTCTCTCTTTCTTTCTCTTTCTGTCTCCCTCTCACTTTCTTTTTCATCTGCCTCTCTCCCTCTTTCCCTGTCTATCTGTCTGTCTGTCTCTCTCTTTCTCTCACTCTCTCTCGGTCCTCTCTCTTTCTGTCTCTTTACCGTTCTCTCTCTCTTTCTATCCGCCCCTCTCCCTTCCACTCTCTCTCTCTGTCTCTCCGTTTTCTCTCTTTCTGTCTCTTTCCGCCACTATTCCTCTCTCTCTCTCTCTGTCTCTCTCTCTCTCTCTCTCTGTCACCCTGTCTCTCTCTCTCTCTCTGTCACCCTGTCTCTCTCTCTCTCTCTGTCACCCTGTCTCTCTCTCTCTGTCACCATGTCTCTCTCTCTCTCTCTCTCTCTCCTTGCCTTAACATGTATATCACAGCTTCTCTCCATCCGTATACTGCCAACTCCCATAATTTATGGATGCTCATTTCATTGCCATTCCCCTTCCTTCCCCGTTCCCAGTCACTTTCTCGCCTTGCCTTCTATAGTACTCGACTTGCCTTCTATAGTACTGGACTTGCCTTCTATAGTACTCGACTTGCCTTCTATAGTACTCGACTTGCCTTCTATAGTACAAAAAACTTCGCCATGTATACAGTCATGTATAAGTGTCCGTCTTCCACAACGTCTGCACTAAGTCATAATTACCTATAGAACCCAATTGCCGTGGTTAGCTCTCTCTGTTATCAGAGACGCCCTGACCCCTAACATAAACGGCAGAAATTAATTGATCAATAACATGTGTAGGTGATCAAGTATGTGTAAATCGGCGCGGCATGAGAGAGGGGAAAGGAAATGAACAGTTATTGTATTATCGTATGGAAAAGCCAGTGGTCGCTCTACTTTGCAGTCTAAACGACTTTTTTTAACCCATTTGCTCAAAAATCTTATAACAGCTGTTTCCTAACGTAATGGAAGTATAAATTTCGTATAGAATGACAATAGCTGTTGTATAAATTAATGCAAAAACCCCAGTAAAATACAGTGAATGTTGCTGAATTATTGGAAAATTATACCAGTTACGAGAAAGAAAAAGTGAGTAGGAAATATCCATTCCATGAAGTGCCGAGATCATAATAATTTTTTTTATTGTGTGCTGATATTGGCAGCTAGCACAACTGGAAAGTTTTGCATTTGCTGCGATAATTCTGTCTGCCGTCACAGGATTAATCTTTAGACAGTGTTGGTAAGAAAAAACAAGTGTTGTGTTGTTTAACTGTGTACGGAGTTTTGTTAGAATGAACGGAGGGAAGGGGGGGGAGGGAGAGAAAGGGAGGGGGAGAGGGAGAGAGAAAGGGGAGTGTGAGAGAAAAAGGGGGAGAGAAGGGGAGAGTGAGAGAAAGAGAGGTGGGGAGGAGAAAGAAAGAGAGGAAGATCAGAAAGAGACGGGGAGAAAGGGAAAAAGAGAGAGAGATCGAGAGGGGGGAGGGGATGGAAAGTGAGGGCGAAAGAGAGGTAGAAAAGAGGGAAAGATAAGGAGAAGAGAGAGAGAGGGGTTGGGAGGGGGAGAGAGAGAGAGAAAGAGAAAGGAATAAAGAGAATGTCAATGCCTGTGGCTTCAAGATTAGATTCTACCTGATTATACAAAGGAGGTGGGATAAGAAGGCAGTTTTAGTGGAGGGATAGAGGGGGATATTTCTGCGGCAGTTTCTGCCTGGAAATCTTTTGTTAGCACCCTCGTATAACCTCGTCTTTTAATGTTTTAGTGACGCGATCAACCGGTGCACATTAAATTTAGATCTACTTAATTAGAAATACAAATGGGATTAATTTGATTAATGACTTCCTGGTTATAAATGCAACGTTAGTTTTTCCTTATTAGCAATGCAAAGACTGGTGAGCACACTTGTTCTATTGTTTGCTATTATGTAAGTTTGTGGCTAGAGTCAATAAAAAGTGAATATTGATGACTTTGGACGCTTTGTGTTATTAAGTCAGAACTGCTTTTTCCCACCTGTTCAAATGATGTTGAATGACCTATAAGTGGCAGATTGTTAACAGTGTCGGCGAGCAGGTGATCGCCATTAGGTGTAAACTCCATGGGGACTGGTTGTTTGTTTGTTTACTTATTTACTTTTAGGTTGGCGGGCTCTCCACTCTTTGCTTCGCTGTGTCTTTGCTAGAGCATTTAAACACGTTATAAAGTTCGAGGATGGGATCTCAACATTATTATATTCCCGATTCGAGTCAGATCATAATTATTTGACAGTCTGTGACGCCCGAGGTAGAGTTCATGACTTGGTAGTGGAATGAAAGCAGGTTATACCTTGGGGGGGGGGGGGGGTATCATTTTGTACCCAGCTCGTTATTACAGTGATATTGAAGTGTTTACCATGAATCTGTTTGTTAGTGACGGAGTTTGAAGAATATTAAAATTAGAAACAATACGACACAGGGCGACTATTCCATATCCTGACCTTAATCATTGTCAGGGTTTACAAAATGTACCTTAGTTGTTTTTGTTTCTTTAATTCTTTCGTAATAATTACCTCTGAAGATTGCACTTTTCCTACTTTGTACTAAACATTAAGGCCTGTTTACACTGGTAGGTTTAGGAATAGAAAAAAGGAATGGGGGACTGTGTGGGAAGAACTCTCCTGGCTTTCCGTCTTTTGTTTTCCGATTTCCCCCTTCGAAACATGACCAAAACAAACGATGCGCATCGTTTCTCATTCAGAAAATGGACCAGTGTAAACAAACAGCGTTTTGAAGGGGGAAATCGGAAAACAAAAGACGGAAAGCCAGGAGAGTACTTCCCACAGTGTCCCCCATTCCTTTTTTCTATTCCTAAAACCTATCAGTGTAAACAGGCCATTACTCTCTGACCGGACTTATAATTCGTGGTGTGAAAGTGAAATAAAAAGTTGCTACATAATCATCTGAGCTATGAATTTTTTAGGTGCTAGAGTATCTTTTAAGATCCTGTAACGTTAAGTAATATTTTAAAGGTTTCGCTGGGAACAGGACTTTTTGTTGCTAGTGAATGTTTTCTAGAAGGATGTCTATTTCTGTAAACAACATTGCTACTGACTGTGTCAATTACCTTGCCTGACCACCGAAGAACAGGAGAATTATGACCGCTGTTTTCACCACTATTGTCCACCTTCAACATTCCTCCACTGTTATCTGATAAAAATCTGTCACTGGGAATTACATCGGCTGTGTCCACGACAAGGGGCGAGTTTTACTGTCTGGCCGGCCATTCAGCCGCCATTCACTGAAAATACACATACCAACCAGCATCGTTATCTGTAGGCAAATAGACGCTGTTCAAAAGTAAAATTGGATACGCTGCACCCAAACTCACCAAGTCTGGGGTGGGTGTCGGGAGTGGGAGCGGTCAGTGTTGACCTCTGAACTCCCCTGCCTCTGACGACAGCTTCAACCTTGGATGGTCGCTAGATCAACATGCTTTCAATGCGCAGCCCCGGGCATCAGGATAAGGCTGCGTGTTCCAACAATTTGACGTGTTTGTTCAACAGTGAGTGTCACTTCAGAGCTTGTCTTGACTACTTCATCCAGTCCCCGGGTTGGGCTGCGGATTTCAGAACTGGAGACATTGGTTGCCGTCTATCCCCGGGCCTGGTGCCCCAGGACAGGGGCGAGGCTGAGGCAAAACGTGAGTACTTGGAGAAGAGGAGAGGCTCGCAGGCTGACGGAGTAGGCCAGTGTTAGCTACCACATCATGTTGTTTGCCTTCAGGAGTAACCACAGGAAGTACATCACTACCGGAGTTCTGCTTTTTGTGTCGTCATTTGTGTATACTATTGCGTCATCTCTACCTTACCTTGGATTCAATGGAGGTGAGTCGACTCAGCTGTTTTCATTTCTATCTATCTATCTATCTATCGATCGATCTATCTATCTATCTATCTATCTATCTATCTATCTATCTATCTATCTATCTATCTATCTATCTATCTATCTATCTATCTATCTATCTGTCTGTCTGTCTGTCTGTCTGTCTGTCTGTCTGTCTGTCTGTCTGTCTGTCTGTCTGTCTGCCTGTCTGTCTGTCTCTCTGTCTGTCTCTCTGTCTGTCTGCCTATCTATCCCTACTGTGGATTTCCATGCTTCCCAGACATCTCTGAGGCCACGATTTCATATTCGACTGTTTTCTCCTCGAGCTGTTCCTTGCCCATAATAGTATTGAACTTGTACGGCCTTTCAGGAGCATTCCATTGGAATGACGCCGGTTAATATCAAAGTTAAGTAAAGGAACGACAGTAAGTGTTGCCAATGGGCTCAATTATCCGTGTCCCTTACTCTGCCATACCCATGCTGGCCCACAAAAAAATTTTTTCCGGCCTTGAAACGGTGCCACAGAAATTTGCCATTTGAATTGCTAATTTACACGTTGACCCAAAAAGGAAAAAAAAAATGTTTTCTTGAAAGTGGAATAGATTTAACCCCTATTGAATATTTCCCTGAATGAACATTTGCCCAGACTGAGATGGCTGTGTTGTGACAAGCAATGAATGACGTTTGAACATTTGCACGAAGTGTTTTCTCTCTGGGTAAAACGATAAGTGGGAGATAACCTAGTTGCTGCCTCCTGTCCCCCTCCCAATTCCTTCCCCTTTTATTTCTAATTACACGGAGTGCCAAGATTCGTCTTTTACATAGTTCTCTCGTTCGCTTTGCATATATCCTGACCTGCTAAATTCACCTCCCCCCCAGCCCCTTTCCCCGAAAAAAAATAGTAATTATTAAAAAATGTCTGCCCCCACGTAAACCGGTTATCACCCCTGAGAGAGTGTCGCGTCCTACGTGAATAAACCAGACCAGAAAGTTCTGAAATAACAAATTCCTACAATTTTCCCTACGGACTTAAACATTTTGGGACACTCTTCAGCACCCCGTGAACTCATGGGTTTTCAAGTTCTGGGGGCCCACGTGCCCAGGGGGCAAGAAAATAATACTCGTTCTATGTAGAATATGTCATCAGTACAATCGGCCATATGATAACATCTGTCGAAATTAGAATACTTCATGTTTTCTATTACGGAAATAAATATCCCATTGACCTGAATTCTAGACAAAGCTTTTCGTTGCTCCAAAGGGTTGATAAAATTCCATGGCTTAACTTCCTCGTAAAGAGTGAGAGAAATTGTGAGTTCAACCCTGTTTGAGGGTCAAGGCATTTAAGCTTCTATTGTATCGCTTTAGAAAAGCACATCTGTCTTCATGTCCCAAATTCTTGAGGAATAAGTCACTTTAAAGCTGGTGAAGGATTGAGTCAAGGCAGTCTTTGTTTTGATTCAATGCGCGGGGTCTTTCTTTCAATCAGGTGTCTCAAGACAGCTTTGACGTGCCCGAACTTGTGAGACAGACTTGTCTTGGTCTCTCCAGTGCGCGATGTCAAGTTTAACCCCAAAGACCACACTTTACACTTAGATCGAGTCAAAACAGACCGGATTCAGTATGCCACCTACCTAATAGAATTTCTAGAGGATTCCAAACGGATGGTTCAAAATAGGCTTCATCAGGCTTACCAATAATTCCCGAGGCTCATGACCTTAACCTTGCCCCTGAGTGAGGCAAAGCAAAGTGAACAATGCTCTTTGCATTACTCGTCATTTGATACAATCTGTCTCAAATTTACTCATAGTCTATTGTTTGCCTCACCTCTGCTGCTTACCACTTGACTGTTTTTGACGGTTGACCTACTTTTAGTCTTTTGGGTTTTTCCCAAAATTTTGTGTTTGACTATTGAAGAGCGTTTTTTGTTGTTTTTTTTTTTGTTTCAAAACTGCGTAAATCAAATTTTTGCATGTTATGGCCTCTTTCAGACAGTCATTCAAAATTGACGCCTTTTAAGTGTTCAGTTAAAACTTGCTATGTCCCGTCTTGCCTGATAAAAATGGTACATAGCAAGTTTTGACTTTTCAAAACGCTTACACCATTTTGAATGACTATCTGAAAGGAGTCATAACTCATGCAGATTTTGACTTACCCAGTTTTGGGAGCTCTTCAATTCTGAATGTTTAAAATGTCTTGTCCTGTTTTGGAGATGAAATTCCGATCTTTTGTAATCTTGGGAAAATTGGACCAGTCACAGTAGTTGAACTCGCCTCGTACGTTATTTGACAGGCCAGTTCTAATCTCTCTGGAAGGCTGGTCGTATCTTTACTGGCAAACCTTGCATGTAATTGCATTTGTGACCCTGATAAAGCTGAGGTCAGGCATGTAACAAAGTGTGTTGATAACATTTTAGTGCCACGCCTTAAAGTCGAATGGGGGACTTTAACTCCTGCATTGTTGCGGTGGATTACCGACGAATCTCTGTGGTCTTTCTTTCGCCTGGTAGGACAGGAGATTTCTGTTGTTGATATAGGTGTAGTAGACCAGCTGATCGGGTCACAAGTAGATTGGTAGATTGGTTGGTTGGTTGATTGGTGGCTTGGTTGGTTGGTTGGTTGGTTGGTTGATTGGTGGCTTGGTTGGTTGGTTGGTTGGTTGATTGGTGGCTTGGTTGGTTGGTTGGTTGGTTGGTTGATTGGTGGCTTGGTTGGTTGGTTGGTTGGTTGGTTGATTGGTGGCTTGGTTGGTTGGTTGGTTGGTTGGTTAGTTGGTTGCTTGGTTGGTTGCTTGGTTGGTTGATTGGTGGCTTGGTTGGTTGGTTGGTTGGTTGGTTGCTTGGTTGGCATGCTGTTTGGATGGTTGCTTCTTTCCTAGATAAAAGTTAAAAACTTTTATTTAAGCAGTCCTATTGGCCCGAGGTTTAATTAAACACAGAATCTGTTGGTTTTATGTAGTTTTTTTTTCTGTCGCCATTTCTGGACTAGCGGTCATTCTCTGGTAATACAGCTGGCTACCGAGAAAAAGATTCCTTACACGGCAGGCACACCTTGATTCTTATCAAACACGATCACGTTATCAGAAGTTTTACGACATTCAAGAGTTTGTTTTCTCTCGATCCGTGGGCCTCGCGCAATTCGTTAAGTTGTCCATCATGTCAGGTTGAGTGGTTGGGTAGCCCGTACTGCAATACTTAAATCATGCCATATTGCTTTTTTGTTCAATTTCGTGTTATTTTGGTTTTACCAGACTCCCTTTTTTCTTTGAATGTGGTTGCAGTCTCTGTCCATTAGCCTTGTAAAATCTTTATTTGATTATGTTGCAAGATTATTGTTGTAAGTCTTTAAGATAGCTTCAACTGTAGGGCTATGCCATAATCTTTCGTCTAATGATCCTTTATGAAAAATGTGAAAATTTCCCGCTTGCTATGCAGTCAAATCTGAGATTTGATACAGCTTAATGTGGATATTAGAATGATGCCTGCTATCTATGACCACCTGTTGGTTTCTTTTTATTGTTTGATTATTTTCTCTGTTCCATTTTTCTTTTTTTCTGAGTTTTTTTTTTTTTTTGGACAAAGGCGAAAGCCGAACATTTGACCATTTTGTGTCTTCTCTTTAGTTTGCTTTGTATCGTCCGGGTATTATTTCTCAAACATACAACTTTTCCTTTTTGCCCAATTTTGACGTACCAGTTGATTTGTTTATTTGACGTCACAGCACCGGTGGTGCCAGGAGATTTTGAAAATTTATTTCGTTTTTCAGCCGAAATTCCAGATCATATTATGTTTTGTTCTCCCAGGAGCTTCAGTTGCTTTTGGATTACAGCCAGTCCTTGCTAGTGCTCAAGCTCCGCCTCTGTGCCAAAACCCAAATTCTTTGTAAGTGCGCATGCTCAGCTGCTGTGCGCAGTGAGGGCGAGGATACATCACAAAATCTGGGTGACCTCGTAACTGACACGAGACAATTTGTGTTTCGAACATAAATACGTGTGCCTCTGGGTTAAGACGAGATTGCCAGAGTAACCGCTCTTGTCCATAACATTCGCACCGCTCCGACCTACGAAAAAATTTAACACTCTTTTCCTCTATAGCGGTGAGGAGCGGAGGAGAACGAATGCTGTTGACAAGTATAAGGAGGCAGAGTGTGTTTCACTTTTTCATAGGTCATTTTCCGTAAAAACGCGGAGCGGAACGGATGCTGTGGATGAAAGCAGTTAGGGGAGTGGGGGCTGGGGGAAGGAAGGGGGGGGGGTGCAGCTGGTGGACTGTCCCACGTCAGTTTCAAGACGAAGTGCCCTATTAAGAGAATACTGCAGTGTCTTTCACCCGAACAGTGCAAGACACAAATAACCCACGTATCGTACATCTTGTCACCACGCTTAGATCGGTACAGTTCCTCTATGCCACCCATTAAGTTTACTTAGGTACCGAAGCATGAAGATTGTATTAGTCTATCCCCGAGGTTCAACTGCAGCCCTGGTGTTAGTTTCTCTGTTGTGGTCAACATTACCGCTATGTGAGGCTCTGCGTCTGAATAGATCTGCGTAGGCCTACTGGTCGTTGACATAAGAAAGTTCACTTTGAGGTTTCTTTCGTAAGGCCATGTTGTCCGTAGGTTAGAGAGTTTGTGTAATCCAAAAAAGAAAAACGTACATTACGAGTTGTATAAATGCTTTGCGCAAGTATTATTAATATCATTAATATCATTCACAGGTTACCTGTAAAACTTGAACAGTTTTGTACAATTATTAATACCATTCGCTGAGTTCCTGTAAAACTTGAACAATTTTGTACAATTAATAGTATCATTCATTGGATATCTGCAAATCTTGAATCATTTGTACAGTGATTAATATTCACTGGATACCTGTAAAACTTGAGCCATTTTGTACTATTAATACTATCATTCACTGGGTACCTGTAAAACTTGAACTATTGTGTACATAATACAAGCATTAATATCATTCACTGGGTCCTGTGAAACTTGAGCCATTTTGTACAATTAATACTATCGTCCACTCTGGGTACCTGTAGAACGTTAACTATAATTGTGTACAAGTATTAATATCATTCACTGGGTAACCGTAAAACTTGAACCATAGTGTACAAGTATTCATATCATTCACTGGGTAACTGTAAAACTTGAACAGTTTTGTACCAGCCCATACAAAGCTAGTAATAGGCCCAGGCCAGATGAAAATATAAGCCTTCATTTCAAACTGCTCATTTCGTTTTGTCATTTAATAAAGAGATGGCTGATAAGTTCGGGAAATACCAGTCAACTAGTCTCATTTACTGAACCTCCATTTTTATTCATCTGTTTTATACTTGCATTAATATTTCATGAATCTCCTTTAAAATGTGAATAGTTTGTGCCAAAGGGTTTCCACTTGACTGCCATATCAAATTCCCTTTGTCTCTACCAAGGAGAGTACCCCACCCTTAAAGCTTCAAAATCGCTGGTCAATCGGCCCATCTGCGTGCCACCCCACCTGCGTACCCCACCCCACCACCTTCTGGTCTAGTCTTGAGTTTTTATCCTTACCACCCGTGACCATTAAGCATACCACCCAAACTGAAATCGAAACACTTCATCTCCATTCTCGAAAGCCGCGTCAAAGCCAGATGGGGTAGAACGTACTGTCAGAAAACTGTTTGATGTTACACTTAAAACAGCCGGAAAAACAAGGAAGAACTTATCTGTACAAACGATCTGCATAACTGTTTTTGACATGAGAGCTCTTTCCATTAGTATGCATGAATGTAATTGACTTTTGGGGTAAATTGACCGCTTAAATTCTGGCGTTAGATATGTGAGTGTGTGTGTGTTGTATGTGTGAACGGAAAAGGGGTGGGGGAGGGAGAAAGTGTATGATTCTTTGTCTCAAATTACCGTGTTTGGTCACTTTTTCAGAGACACTAGATCAATGGTGTTGCAAATCCTGCAACCGTATTTGGTTTGAAAGAAAAAGTTCCTAGACTCTATATACTCACTGTCTGGATTAAAAGTGCAGAATCTTTGAAGAAAAGACTGAAATTTCAGATAAGCTCAGCACAGACAGACAGCTGCTGTTTAGTCTTTGTTCTGGTAAATTCTCAACGTTGTGATTGAGGGTGGGGGGGGGGGGTGGATGATGTGCAGGGAATGGGGTGGGGGAGGTGTGGGGGTGACAGACATTGTGATTTGTAATCCGTCCAGATCAGGGAAGAACAAAATCGATGACGTGGAGGATAAAAGTCCTGAGACAGACAAGCTGCTGCTCCTGACATGGTCGTGACGTAACTGTTGTGGCAGATGTTGTGTGTGATGGTCGAGGAATCTGGGATGGGGTTGGGGGGGGGGGGGGGAACGGGGGCGGGAGAGATGTGCAGTCTGAACACGTGGGAATGGCTCTTGTTGGACTATCTATCTACGTATCTGGATAGGCTGTCTCTCGATCGGTCTGCTGGTCCATCTATCTATCTATCTATCTATCTATCTATCTATCTATCTATCTATCTATCTATCTATCTATCTATTTGCCTGTCTGTCTGTCTGTCTGTCTGTCTGTCTGTCTGTCTATCTATCTATCTATCTGTCTATCTATTGTCACGATTAAGGTTGATGACCTTGTACGCCACGAGTATAGAGGGGGTAAACTTAGTAGGGGAGAAGGGGAGTTTTTTTTAAGTTGTTGACTAGCATGAAAGATTACTATCACGAGGAAGGTCGGTGGCCTTGTGCGCCACGAGTCTAGGGGGGTGAGCTTAGCAGGGGAAAACACGGCTTTTAACATTGTTGACGAGCGTGGATAGATACACACGACTCGCTTTAAACTAGTCGCGTGTGCAAAAACCTCGGGAGTATAAGTAGAGGAGAAGCTCGACACACGTGGTTCCCAAATTACTCATTCCTAAAGGAAGACGCAGCGAGAAGTGGTCCGGGCGACAGGTGGAAGGTCGTGCCATGGGGACCAGGGGTGTTATGTATGTGAGGAATCTATGAGGTTCCCAAGTTATTCATTCCTAAAAGGAAGACGCAGAATTTATCGGTCCGGGCGACAAGTGGAAGGTCGTGCCAGTGGGGACCAGAAGTGTTAGGTGTGTGAGGGATCCATGATGTTCACATTTATTTCCCAATAAGAAGAATTTATCGATCCGGGCGACAAGTGGAAGGTCGTGCCATGGGGACCAGAAGTTGAGGAGTTCTGATGATAGGATGGGAACCCATCAGAAGCTCGTGAATCTACGATGGCGGGTGTGAACCGTCGATGTGCTGTGTGTGTTTGCAGAAGAAGAGTCTTTGAGGACGGGATGATAACCCCTCAAGGAACAAGTAATCTACGATGGCGGGTGTGAACTGTGTGTTCTTATTTGTGTGAAGCCAGGGACGTCTGTTTCCCCTTTTATCGTCGAAGTTAGAGATCTAGAAAGGATCGTGTGAACTCTGGAGACGTAAAACTGCATCAACGAGGAGGGCAGCTGTTGACAGAGACTATTAAGTATACCTAGTTAAGTATAGACAGAGGGATTAGATCTAGATGTGAAACGGGGAATAGATAATAGCCATGATCCCCAAGAGTAAATTTGAAGTATCTCTGTTTTTGTGATTATGTATGTGATTATCATGAGTTGAATGTTTTGACATAAGTTTTGTCATGCATTTATAATTAAATATCGTTTAATTTAAATCTCACTCCATGTGTCCGTTGATCGCTGGTCTGCTTGCTTGGCTTGTTAGCTGGGTTTGAAAGGTAAATAAGTTAGGTACTCATCACACACGTGGTCGTGACCATCTTCACGCACGTGATCGTGACACTATCTATCTATCTATCTATCTATCTATCTATCTATCTATCTATCTATCTATCTATCTATCTATCTATCTATCTATCTATCTATCTGTCTATCTATCTATCTAGCTGTCTATCTATCTAGCTATCTATCTATCTAGCTATCTATCTATCTAGCTATCTATCTATCTAGCTATCTATCTCTATCTATCTATCTGTCTCTATCTATCTATCTGTCTGTCTGTCTGTCTGTCTGTCTGTCTGTCTATCTATCTATCTATCTATCTATCTATCCATCCATTAGATGGATGGATGGATAGACAGAATATCTATCTATCTATCTATCTATCTATCTAACTGTCTATCTATCTGTCTGTCTGTCTGTCTGTCTGTATGATTGTACATCTGACTGTTTGGTGGTCTCTCTGTCTCTGTCTCTCTCTCTCTCTCTCTCTCTCTCTCTCTCTCTCTCCCTCCCTCCCTCTCTCTGTCTCTCTCTCTCTCTCTCTCTCTCTCTCCCTCTCTCTTTGTATTAATCCGTCTATCTATCCCGGTATGTGTCGACATTAACCTTTCTGTCAGTAAATGAAAACAATATTTTATCACAGAAAGCTTTCAAATGTCATACATGTATTATATCCATACTGGGAGATACCCCAGATATAAATGGAACTGTCATCTTTTATTTAT
>OZ007570.1:13889211-13921711 GCA_963931925.1 Onchidella celtica | reverse complement strand
CGTATTCACTTCGGGTCAAAGTGTAAAATTCTGGGTCTGGTCTGTTTACATTGATGTTCAGAGTGAAACTACGCTTTTTCAATATGTCCTTGGTTTATAAGATTGTGGAATGCATTATGAAATAGACATAGCGCATCATAGTCTTGCACTACTAGTAAAATCGTGTAATAGTGGCCAAAATGGAGCTGCTTTACGATAATTGAGCGAGAGGGTGAACCTGTAAGCAGATAAAACTTCGCGACTACACCATAAAAAATTATGAAACTTGGTGTACTGCATCAATTTTTAACGGAGAGTTACATGGACACAGACATTTTGAACAAAAATCTGTCTTTACTGTTATTTATTTAAATTTTTTTAGCCGCAAAAACAGAGACACATTTTCATCCGTCAGAACCGACATACATGCTTTTAAATCGCACTCAACGTCACCATTTACACATTGCCAACCGAAAGTCAACTTATCACTCAAGTGTATTCTGCAAGGAATTGTGGTGTAGCATAGAATCCAAGTGCCCTTACTTACAACTGCGACCTAGATCAAGAACTAGATATCCAGCTGGATGTGGCACAAGGAAAATTTGCAAGATTTATCTTGCGGGGGTCGGCTAGTACTTATAATAATAATGATGTCTCTAAGAGAAACAGCCAGAGCAGGCTGTAACAGAATCGCAGACAATGATCACTCTCCTGTACAGTTCATACAATCACCAAAATGAATATTTCTTTTAGGTATGGCCATAAAATACTGAAGTAAGAAGATGAAAGGCATGCGTTTGGGCCACAGACTAATAAATTAACCAGGCTGGAAACACGAGCTTCGGGCTGTGTCGTTGTTTACGGAATTTCCCGAGCCGTATAACCAACATGGCCGCCGCTCGGGAAATTCCGATTCTAGTTCTATCTGCAGTAGAAATTTCTTTTTATTTGTCAAGATTGGTTGTACATGTATTAATTTCT
Source organism: Onchidella celtica (assembly GCA_963931925.1). Lineage (NCBI taxonomy): Eukaryota > Metazoa > Mollusca > Gastropoda > Systellommatophora > Onchidiidae > Onchidella > Onchidella celtica. Next base: position 13,920,751 of record OZ007570.1, on the reverse strand, counting down.
TGGTGCGGAACCAAACTTCCGCGTTCAGCAGGCGCGTCAAAATGGTGTCATTCAACATTGTAGCTATGGTGAAGCGTCGGTCGTAAACGTAAACCTAATGTGGCGGATGGTTCATGACCTTTCGCTGTTTTGTGACGTCACACAATGGGATCATCCAGTCTGGGTATTTTATTAGTCTGTGGTATGGGCTGCAATGAGGTGAACATTATTTTGAGAAAGCTATTTATGGCGCTTATGACAGATTACTGCTCTTCTACACAGCATCCGGCCCGCTCCGCTTTCTTACGGCAAATGACGTATGAAAGAGTAAAACACTCTTTGCCTCTGTATACTTGTCCACAGCATCCGTTCCGCTCCGCTCCTCGCTGCTGTAGAGGCAAAGAGTATTTTACTTTTTCATAAGTCATTTTCCGTAAAAACGCGGAGCGGACCGGATGCTGTGGACAATTAAGAGCAGTTATTGTTCATGAAAGGACATCCCATACGGTCTTAATGTATGGCCCCTTGCCATATTTATGTGGAACTAATTCAGTGGTGGTGGTAGCTCAAGGGTTAATTTGTTCTGACAGAACGGTTTAATGGAGTCCGCCAGAGAATGGGGAATAAATGCCTGCTTACGCGATGCAGTCCCTGTTAGAAGGAGATCCTTTTACTCCAAATCTCCCAAGTGTTTGCTTAAACTTACTGGCTGGCAAGTTCTGCCAGACTGAATTAAAAAGGCCCTACGGTATGTCATTGAATTGATTTGGTTCAGATAGTGAGAATGGTGTGCATAACCCGAGACAAACAACGGTGTGTTTGCTGTGGGAAATTGCGCGCCAAGGTGTTGAACGGTGCAAACTGCTTGACCGCACACGTTGCGTCAGTTTGAACAGATGAGCAGATTTTCTCTTCGCCATCCTGTTTTCCTCTTTCTTTTTGTCTCTATTTTTTACTTAACCTACGTATTCTTTATTTCCCTCTTCCTGCCTTCCTATAACTAATTTTGTCCTTTTGTCCATCTTCAACTTTCTTTCCTTCCTGATTTACTTTTTTGTTCTTCCGCTCTTCCTGCTTTTTGGCACTCTTTCAGCCCCACCTTTCCTACGTCTTTCTCCATTTTGTTCTTTCTTTCCTTCTTATTCACTTTTGACATTCTTCTGTCTTTCTACATTGTCGTATCGTGGTTGTCAAATTTCGCCCGGTCGGAGCACTAGGTCGGCTGAAGTTTGTCCAGGGTCCACCCCTAGAGGAAAATTGAACTTGTTTGTGTTTGCCAACAGAGAGTCTGGTGGCGCACGGAGACTAGGCTGTTCTGCGACGGTTTTGACTCAGGCATGAACTTCCTTTGAACCAACTAGTGAGACAAACTAGTTTCAATCTCACTGCAGTGCGTGAGGTCGGGTGTAAGTAACTCCACAGTCCACAAACTCCAGGCAAAACAGACCTTTCAGTGCGTCACGGCTTAAATGGTCTTATCCACATTATCCGCTCCGCTATTTTTTCGGAAAATGGCGTAATGGAAAACACCCTTTGCCCCTATAACGGTGAGGGAGGAGCGGAACGGATGCTGTGGACAAGCATACAGAGGCAAAGAGTGTTTTACTTTTTCACACGAAATGTTTCGTAAAAATAGCGGAGTGGTGTGGATGCTGTGGACAAGATCACTGAGATAACAGAATTTTGATACGCCAAACTTTGTACATGTGATAAATATATTGTTCGGTATTCATTGTTGTACAAATCTCATTTAAAATGCTTGGCTTTTTGGCTTACTGTATGAATCTTGCCATCTTGTCCGTGAACATCATCGAGAAATGGAGAGATACAGAGAGAAGGAGAGAAAGGGGGCGAGAGGGAGAAAGACAGAGGTAGAAAGAGATATATAGAGAGAAGAGGAACTCGGACATAGAGAGAGAGAGAGAGAAGACAGACAGGCAGACAAACAGAGAGAGAGAGAGAGAAGAAAGACAGACAGATAGAGAGATAGAGAGAGATACAGAGACAGGGAGAAAGAGAAGAGAGAAAGAAAGACAGAGAGAAGAGAAGAGAGATAGCCAGACACACAGACAGAGAGAGAGACAGAGAGAAAAGTTGAGTTTGGAATTCAGTCGTACGTAAATAATCCAACATTTTCATTTATTCAAGAACGTGCGTCAAACGTTTACTTTTCAACGTAGATCAGTGTTTTGGCTCTGTAACTTTTTTTGCGTTTGCTCAATCATGTTTCATTGCTATTTATTTAAATATGTTCTTTCTTTCAAAGAAGGCGTCTAGGTGAAAAGTTAAAACACCTTGTCACATGATGTTTCTGTATCTGGCCCAATATTGACACAAATCCCACATCTTTTACCCCCATAAGTCCGCGTGATCCCATGGTGTACGAAGCAATTTTCAACGGATTTAATCATCCTCTTTTGAAAAGGACCGACCTTGCATCTTAGTTCAGGTGGAAGAATGAAAAACTAGGGAGGGCCTTGAATGGAGGTTGTGAAGCATGAACATTGATAGTCCTCCCAGATAACGAGCATAGTGTATGATACGTGGCGGGTTACAGAAAAACTGGGGGGAGCGATTTTGGGCTTCCATAGTTTTTGGAAGGGTGATAACTGCTGTTTTTTTTTTATGTAAAGGTGCCTTTTCTTGACATAGCCGGCGATAGTGGAATTGCCCCTCTCTCTCTCTCTCTCTCTCTCTCTCTCTCTCTCTCTCTCTCTCTCTCTCTCTCTCTCCTCTGTGTGTATGTGTGTGTTTTCTCCCTCTCTCTCTCTCTCTCTCTCTCCCTCTCTTTCTGTCTCTCTCTGTGTCTTCTCTCCTCTCGCGTTCTCTTTCTCTCTGTCTTTCTCTCGCTTTCACTTTCTTTCTCTCTTTCTCTTTCTTTTATCTTTCGCTTTCTCTTTCTCCCTTTCTCTCTCTCTCTCCCTCTTTCTCATTTCACTCTCTTTCTCTCTCTCTCTCTTTGTCTCTGTCTTTCTTTGTCTCTGTCTCTTTCTCTCTCTCTTCTCTCTCTCTCTCTCTCTCTCTCTCTCTCTCTCTCTCTCTCTCTCTCTCCCCTCACTCACTCACTCACTACTTTCTCTGAGAGAATGGTTAGTTCTGATATGAATTGTTTTGTTTTTTCATTTTGCCTTAAATCTTTTGATTCAACATTCATTTATTCAAGCGGCAACATTTGACAAATGGACTTACACCATCATACGTGTAAAACCATACTTTCATAATGTAGCGCGGCGACCTCAGAAAATCCAATGGGTAATATTCTCTTTATCTTTCATGAAATTGTTACTCTCAAAGATCTCAAAAGAGACAAAATCTGTCTGCGGTCTAAAATTTATAAAACTAGAGTCGATTTAGACACTTGAAACGCAGTAAGGCTGATATATACATCAGGGTCGGTCTGCGTCACAGCAAATCTAGGTCATACCATACGTTAATATCTTCACTACCCGCACAACTGTGCTGTACTTTGTAGATACAGTGATACTCCAAGTAGATGCAGCGGTGCACCAAGTACATACAGTGATACACCAAATAGGCACAGTGGTACTCCACAGTGATACATCAAGTACACACAGTGATACCCCAGGTAGATACAGTGATACACCAAGTACATAATTATAGTGATACACCTAGTAGATACAGTGATACACCAAGTCCATACCGTTGATACCATGCAGATACAGTGATACATCAAGTAGATACATTGATACACCAAGCACGTACATTGATACACCAAGTAGATACAGTGATACACCACGCCTGCCCTCCCCCCCCCCCTCTCCCCAATACCATCAATATTTGTGCAGATTTGAACGATTTTGTCAGTAAACAGAACATGTACCGGCTGCGACAAATCCTTTACTTTAAAGAAACGAACTGTACTTAAATGTTAAACCTACGGCGTTTGGCTTTCCCATTAGAAAGGACATAACCACTAAAAGGATTTTCATATCTGACTCTGCTATGGCTTTATTCTGAAATCAATCTCTGTTCACATAACAGCTGGAATTCGGCTGCGATAAGGAAAAAGTTCTACTGTACTCTAAAGAAACACGGTAGGCACTAAAAAACAAACTTTTAGGCGAGTCGAAAAACAAACACACGAAAAAATATGTTATGGTTGGCCCCCCCCCCCCCCTGATTCTGTGTTCAATTCCCAATTTGTGATGACCACAAGGAACTATTAGTCGTGCTAAATATAAACCAGATAAAAACAAAGGGGGGGGGGTGGTACACGCTGGTCTAGAGGCAAGGTGCTGGCCTTTCATGCCAAAGTACCGGTTCGATCCCCGGTCGGTGCAGGCGTGTTGGAATTTTTTATTTTTTTTGGGGGGGGGGGGTGGGCCTATAAGATCGAGCACCTAGTCTTCTCAGGTAAGGACGAAAAATTCGGATGGCCCGTATACACGTTGTGGACGTTAAAGAGGTAAAAGTGGAAAAGAGCACGCCAAACAAGGCCGCTGCCCGGGCAAAATTCTTAAAAAAAAAAAAAGACAACTAATCCCTACCACAAAAACACAGAATCAGGAACAAGAAAAATAAACACAATAAAAGTGACGTGTAAAATACCAGGGACAGCGAACCTCCTAAAATAAAGACCTAAACACCCAGATAGAAAGATCTACACAGTTTATTTTATAAAATGGTGTTGAAAGGTGAATTTGACCTACACCGGCTTTTACAGTGTTTTGCTGTAGCACAGCTGAATACCCAGGAGAAAAATGAGGTACAGAGTAAGTACCCTTTCCATAGTCATCTTAGCAGGGTTCTCTCGCCTTGACGGCCCCACCAAGACATGGTGTACACACAGAGAATGCACACATTGCTAGCGCTTCAGTGACTACGTACCTACTTGATTACTCTCTTGTAGGCAAATAAATTAACGTCACCTGGGAAGGTTTCGAGGTACGCCCGTCCCCCCCCCCCCCCGGGGGGGCTCATGGCGTGGAGATCTTTGTGTATCTGTCACCTTTGAACAAGGACTTGAACATTCGGCCTTCTCCGTGCTCGTTGACCACTATCGATATGTCATATTATCCACTGTTAAAGAATGAGGATCGTAAAAGGCCCAGGTTACGGTCACTAAAGGTGTATCTACAGGGGACTCTTGTGTCATAACGGACGGAGCGGTCAAGGAAGACTTCACACTGCACCGGTGACGAAGTTGTTTTTGCATCAAAGTTTGATGCCAAATTGATTCATTCGCACGCACGGCAAGTTACAGGCTGATGGTGCATAAATTGTCACTGCGAGTCACAGATTGGTGATGAGTGACGTGCCTAACCGCTGGCAAGGCCTGATTTTAAAATATAAATATTTGTGGTACGATAGAGAGTAATAAGTTTGGAATATTTTGCCATAAAATACTTAGCGAGTATAATTTTGTATTTGTATTTGTATTTGTATACTACTTTAATCCCATTTGGGAAATTTGCCTTTGTGTCATTTGCATCCAGTTACAACTGGAGCAGGCACGTCGTCGCCACAGTGCAGCGCCAGTGGGCGGTTTTTGTTTGTTTGTTGTTGTTGTTTTTTGGATGGGGATGGGGGTGGGAGATGAGGAAGGGGGGGGGGAAGTGGTAGGGATGGAGTTTTTATTTGATTTTGCCCGGGCAGCGGCCGGTTCGGCCTGCTCTTTAATGTCGCTCTGTAATTTTTCCTGGTAAGGTTTGAAAACTGAGTTCTTCTTCGTGTGACTATGACCATAGTCTTAGTGATATTGTCATGTATTGTAATTACAGACAATTTACGGCAGACAAAAGTGGGGAAAATACGGGGGGATGGGGAAGGGGGCGGGTTGAAGAACGATGATTGTTGCTGGCATTTATCAATCGAGTAAGATCAATGTGTAGAATCAATGTGTAGAATCAATGTGTAGATTGTACTATGGAGCAGCTGGGGGCCGGAGAGAGTGAATGACTGAGTGCGTTCTTCCTTCCTTTCCTTTTTTTTTCCTTTGCAGATCGTATTTGCACGATCCTTATTATTTGAATTGGCCGTTAACTTGAACTTGAAGAATTCACACCTGTTTGAAAACGGGGCGAGAGTTTGATTTGTGGCAGGCCAAGGTTAGAGATGGCAAGTGCTGGGTTAGGGTTGGTGGATACGGTTTGTCTCAGGCAGGAAGTGGTGACGTGATTACAGTAAACAAAAATGTCAGTAAGACGTGGACCATCATTACTTTTCATGTGATATGGAAAAAGGACGTATGCGCAAAAAGCAAATGTTTTTTTTAAAATATAGGAGACACACAAAACACAACAAAAAATCAGGCTACTTCCCGCTTTATTTCAATTTCCGTTTTTCGGTAGCCAGAAGAAATTATAAGACGTATAAAATTATAATCCAGATAGAAAGACGGAACACACTTCGTTCTGTAAAATGATGTCAAGAAGTTAATTTTTGCTAGCGTGGCGTATGCAGTCTTTGGCCATGGCACACCAGCATTGTGGATGTAAGAGTTCAAGTTTACTACAGGCCTGGCGGCCAGTTCAAAATATACATACAAAAGAATTATGCGAACAAGCTTTGAAAAGAGATTTTTTTAAAAATCAAAAAACGCACTCGTCTACTCTCTCCGCTCCTTGCTGCCTTTACAATTTATACACTTAAATAAAATACCACAAAATGTCACTTGATTGGTGATTGCCATCAACAGTCACCACCCTTCAATCCCCCGCCCCCCGACTGTACAGCACCTCTAACTGTCACAAATTTACTATACACGAAAATATCACTAAGATGTGCATTTTCACACAAGGAAGAATTCAGTTCTCATACCCCAGAGGGGTCATTGGTCTACACTGTACAGCATGTGAGGAGACCTCCAGATAGACACGCCACTGAACGAACCAACCACGCCTACGCATGAACACCTATATAGTACCTGCCTCTTATCTGCCTGTGAAACATGATTTTCAAGAAAATATAAAAGCCCCAGATCTGTGATGGAGCTTCAGTTACATCTGACGCACACGGGCATAATATTAAATGATAATTAATGATAATTATTATGATAAACATCAGTGGCAAGCTAGACCAGGGGATGTTACCCTTATTCAGAAAATTTAGAATGAGCCACCGCTCAGCTCTCTCTAAAGTGGTGGATGCGGGGAGGTTTTGAGGTCTTCCTTTTCGGAGGATCCCTACCCTTGGCGAATGTGGGAGGAGAGCATGGCACTATCTAATTTAGCGTTAAATTTCCTCATGCGTCATAAATCTTGTGCAAAATTTGAAGAGGAAACACACAGACCTGATCTCTGGACGAATTGCTGTAAATTTGATACGGGGTGTAATCTGACACAAAATTTGATAACACTTGAAGGCACATCTAGATGTGCAGGGTGATAGATTACAGCGCCAAGTTTACTGGATTAAAAAATGAAAGAGAAAGGGAGAGAAAGAGAGAGAAAAAGATTGAGAGAGAGAGGGCCAACCAGCCAGATAGACAGACAGACAGGCACGGAGACAGACAATCAGACAGCGGCAGAGAGACAGATATAGTAAACATGGAGAGACTCAGAGAGACAAATAGACAGACAGAGACAAAGAGACAGTTACACATAGAGACATACAAAAAGATAAAATTAATGGACAGACAGGGAGAGAGAGACAGACAGACAGACAACTAGAACACATTTCTTACAACCAAATTATCCTCTGCAACTGTGGTAGAAAGACCTCAGTGAAAATACTAATTCAGAATATTATTCTAAATTTTACATTTTATTTTGATTTATGCAGGGCTGACAAAAATCGAAGTGCCTCTTTTCATATTTGAGTATATTTCTTCAGGTCAATGGACCTTTTAACACCTGTGATGTGACTTGAGTTTAATTTGACATCTTTTCAAAAAGCTGCACAGAAATATACTGAAAGATACTGAGTTTTTGAAATCCAAAAATATCTTAATTTTACAAAATACAAAGATATGGCAGAAATATGAAACGTTTGTGATAAAAAAACATTTAATAACGTTTTCTATTGACACAAGAAAATGAACACTCGGTACTCATGCACGTGTGTTGAGTATGTGTGTGTGAATGTAGGTGTGTTTTCTCTTCAAAAAGAGACGACGCCCCTTCCAAGCGACGAGTTAATTATTGTAACAGTATTGAGTTTTACAGGACGAGATGCCACCTTTTCTCTCTGTCTGTTAAACTGAATGCCCGACTAAGGTGTGAAGTGGAACTTTGTATTTCCTTTGTGTTGGCTGGAAAAATGAAAATGTATGGCAGGAGTTGCTGTTCTGGATTGTTCTGAGTTGACAGTTGGCATTGTGTGGCAGGGAAATAGGAGCTCATACTCGGGTTGGAAACTTTGGCTGGATTTCAAACTTCTCTCTCTCTCTCTCTCTCTCTCTCTTTCTCTCTCTCTCTCTCTCTCTCTCTCTCTCTCTCTCTCTCTCTCTCTCTCTCTCTCCTCTCTCTTTCTCTCTCTCTCTATCTCTTTCTCTCTCCCCCTCTTTCTCTCTCTTTCTCTCTCTCTCTCTTTCTCTCTATCCCTCTTTCTCTCTTTCGCTCTCTCTCTTTCTTTCTCTCCCTCTCTCTCTTTCTCTCTTTCTCTCTGAGAGAGAGAAAGTGAGAGAGAGAGAGAGAGAAAGAGAGAGCTCTCTCTCTCTCTCTCCATGTACGCATTGGTACGCTGGAGCAATCACCCATACCCTGAAAGAAATAAGGTAAAAACAACTGGCGCAAGCGGGGCTCGAACCTCCGACCTCTGCTGTGGCACCAACTGCCCTGCCGGAAAGAAAAAAAACAACAACCAACGCGCATAAACCGGTCGACCACTCCGCCTGTCCAACAGAAAAGAGATCAAACTTGCTGGAGGGGCCTGGTCCCGTTCACGGGCCATTGACTGCCTCCGTGTCTGATCCAGACAGTTTTTATCTTGTGCCGTGGTTTTTGTAAAAAATTCATGATTGAAAAAGTAAAACACTCTTTGCCTCTATAGAGGTGAGGAGGGGAGCAGAACGGATGTTATGGACAAAAATACAGGTGTAAAGAGTGTTTTACGTCACTGTTCCTTAAAAATAGCGGAGTAGAGCGGATACTGTGGTCAAGAGCAGTTAGTACGCGTATGTTCTTTGCATTTGTGAATTGAACGTGAGGTGAAGAATGAATGTAAAGCGTTTTGAGCTCGCATTTGACAGGATTAAGCGCTGTGTACATGTTATTTAACATCATTTCTACCTTGTACACTTGATGCAAACTTCAATAAAACCGAAGCTAGCCTTTGACTCAGACATCTAGCACGGTTGGTGTATTGAAGAAATTTGTATACTGCCCACACCACCTCCTACAAAACTCCCCCAAAACTCAAAAGCGAGAGAGACAGAAAGAGAGAAAGAGAAAGAGAGGGGGAAATAAAGAATGAGAGAGAGAGGAGAGAGAAATAACGAGAAATAGAGAGAGAGAGATAGAGAAAGGGGGAGAAAGAGAGAGAGGGAGAAAAGAGGAGAGAGAGAGGAGAGAAAGATAGAGAAAGAAAGAGACAGACAGACAGAGAGAAAGAGAAAAATAAGAGACAGAAAGAAAGAGAAAAAAGAGCAGAGAGAGAGAACAGAGAGAGAGAGAGAGAGAGAAAGAGAAAAAGAGAGAAGTGACACGTTTCAAATCCAGTCAATGTTTCGAAAATAACCTCACAAGTTGCACAACTGATCGCCATTTCGGTTTTGCCTTGGGCAGTTCAGAAACAAAAACTCCTATGAAGTTGCAAATTTATTGCCTAAAAAATTATGAAAGACTTGACATTTTGGCTGGGTCGTGAAAAGTCCAGCATCAAAGTGGCCCACACACACACACCAGTAACTTTGTTCTGCTCAAAATAACTCCTTGGCACAGTGGTTCTCAGAGTGCCAGACAATATTCCTCCCTGGACGACACCACGTTTTCTCAATTCCTCCTCCGATTCGAAATAATATCTAATATATTTTTTTTCATAACTAGAATACCCGGCATTACCCGGGGTAAACTGATGTTCCCACCCTTCTCTATCCCTCTCTCTCTGGTCTAGAACGTTTCCCACAATAATCTACAGTCTTACGTTAGGCCTGTCAAACACAGCCTTCTTGTGTGGCGGGCTTGTCAACGGGAAAACACAAAAGACCACTGTATTAATTAAACATTTTCTTACAACTTTAAGAAGAAAACACCCGAAATTTGAACAAACACAATTAGTCGACACTTGAGAAAATGAAATGTATAATTTTTTTATCCTCTCATTTTATACTGGGCTAAAAGTGAGCCATATTTGCACCATAATAATTATACTCTCGCCACTTTTCTTTTATAGATATATACACGTATAATAAGATTATACACTGGCAGCGGTAATTATTGATACAACTCCAGAAACTGAATGTCTTCATTACTACTACGACTACTATTTCCTATTGCACCCACTGATGCTTAGGGCAGCAACACAGGATCTCCAGCCCCGTCTGTCTTGGGCCATCTTTGCGAGAGTTCCCCATGAGTGATTGAAGGATTTCATCTCTGCCTCGATCGTTCTCCGCCAGGTTGCCTCGGCCTTGGGTCTGCCCTCGCTTGCGCCGTTCCTCCGGTGTCCACAGAAGTGCCGAATGTCTTCATTAATTGCAATCAACTCAAAAAGAAATCCTTATTTCAATGGATAATAAAACTTCATGTACTTCATAACAAACACACTACATTCTTTTTCCCATTTTGGAGTTCTTCCTCCCATTGAAATCCTCCCCATTTTCCTCCTTTGGCTGGGCTTCCTCCTACTAGATTATTCTGAAGTTCCTCCGCTAGGCGCTAAGTGCCTCCCGTTTGAGAATTCACTGCTTTGACAGTAGCAGACAAGACTCAGTTTAATATTCCACATTGTCGGTCCTTTGAGTGGTATCGCCCTCCACCATTTCCTCACCCATGCCCACCCACGCTCATCTCCGCCTATGCCACTGGCCACTATTAATACTGAAGCCAGTAGTTGTCCATAAAAAGTGATTTGGCGTATTTGATTACTGAATTTTTATGAAAGCTCAAGTTTCTCAAACCTAATGTCGGTAATCGGTTATTTTTGTTTTGGTCTGATTTTATCTCTGTATCATAATTTTGAAAAACTGTGTTGGTTTTTGTGAATAATCTGGTAGCTTTGAGGATCTGGGGGTTTAGGCGGTTTGTGAATTTGGTCAGAATTACGATACCGACTATTTCCAGTATCATCGATTCTGCCACTGGTTATTTTCACAAGTGATTGGGTAATTTTCCGTCATTCTTTGTAATTATGTGTGCTCTTCTCTGTCTGTTCTCTCTCTCTTTCTCTCTCTCTCTCTCTCTGTCTGTCTCTCTCTGTCTCTCTGTCCCTCTCTCTATCTCTCTGCTATCTGTCTGCCCTTGCTCTAAGTACTTTAGAGTTTTCCAACAATTTTATTGGCCTCCTCACCACTTCTCCTCTCACCCCTCCCTCCTCTCTCTCTCTCTCTCTCTTTCACTCTTTTTTTTCTCTCTCTTTCCATCTTCATCTCTCCCACTCTGTCACTCTCCTCTTTTCTGTCACTTACACATGTACACACACACACACACACACACACACTATCAATTTCTTTCTCGCTTTCTCCTTGTCTCTCCCTCACTCTGTCACTCTTCCTCCCTTTATTCTGTCTCTTACACATACGTACACACACACACGGTAACTTTCCCTATCCCTTTCTCTCTCTCTCTCTGTCTCGCTTTCTCCCCTCTTTCTCTCTGTCTCTCTCTCTCTCTCTCACTCTGTGGCTCTGCCACTCCTCTCTCCCGCTTTCTCTCTTTCACTTATACCCTGTCTCTGTGACTCACTCACTCTCTCTCCCTTGCTCTTTCTCTTTCTCTCTCCATGTCTGTCTGTCTTTCTCTTCCCCTTTCTTTCTCCCTCTCTTTCTCTTCTATCTCTCTGTAGCATCTGCGGGCTACCCCTTGCCCTCCCCCGGTTTTGTTGTTGTGCTGGTGGCTGAGCATGTGTCCACTACTTTTTTCATTTTATTGTTGACAACCGCCAGAGTGTACTGTACTCCGTGACCTGACCTTCTTTTCTAGTGAGTAGTTTTTTTCCTCGCTCGCTTGTTGTCAGGTGTTTTGACTCGTTCAGTAAATATTAGTATGTTCCCGAATATTCGATAACGTTGTGGATACGAATGTTTACGCCAGATTTGGCCTTGAGTGATGTAACCTGATGACGTATTGATGCGTGATTGGTTAGTTTGTGCGAGGGCAAAGGTAACGTTTATTTCGGGAACTTTCTGTAGGAATGTTTATATATATAGACCTGTGTGAGTGGTTGGTCGGTGAGTAAGTGAGTTTCCTTTTGTGTGGCGTAGATATTTAGTTTCGCTGGTGTCTTCCTAGTAATTTATTGTTCACTATACAGTTATTAAACTTTAGTATTATTTAATCTATCGTCGGATCTCGTGTTTATTTATTTTACAGCTGTAATAGTTTCGTTTTCTAAAGGGTTGTAGTTAGATCAACTAACCCCCCCCCCCCCTACTATAACGTGCTAGAACAACCTCAGCTGTTACATATTGGGGGCTCGTCCGGGATCCGACCATATTCGAGCGGACCAGATCAAAATTACTAGATTTATTTACATAGTTTATTGTAGGAATATCATCGACAAGCTATCTACAACATGTCGGAGGTTATTGGAAGGCTTAGCCAGGAAGCGGACGCTATGGAGCTCACTGGGCAGGAGAGACGGGACTACCTCCGTGAAGGCCTGGAAAGAGAAAGACAGCTGGAGGCTCAACGACAAGAGAAGGAGGCTGAACGACAGGCTCGGGAGAAGGAGGCTGAACGACAGGCTCGGGAGAAGGAAGCTGAACGACAGGCTCGGGAGAAGGAGATGAACCACGAGTTGGAGATGGAGAAGATCCGCCAGCAACGTGGAGGCAACGACTCAGCGCAGAAGACCGACGACCACGCCAGTTCCAAGAGACCCAAGCTACCTGCATTTCAGGACAAGAAGGACAATCTGGATAGCTGGTTGCTGCGGTTTGAGAGGTTTGCCGAGACAGCTGAATGGCCCAGATCCACCTGGACGACATCACTGTCTGCCCTGCTGACCGGGAGAGCTTTGGAGTGCTTCTGCAGACTACCGATCGACGAAGCCAAGGACTACGACAAGGTCAAGGAAGCGTTGCAGAAGAGGTACAACCTGTCAGAGGACGGATACAGACTCATGTTCAGGCAAGGTAAGCCTGAAGATGGAGAAGATGTTGGAATGTTTTTGACCAGGATCAAGACCTATCTAGAGAGGTGGATAAAGCTGTCGAAGACGGAGGAGACCTACGAAGGAGTGAGAGATCTGTTCGTCAGAGAGCAATTCATGGATGCCTGCCCACCAGACCTTGCAACCCATGTGAGGGAGAGGAAACCAAAGACGCTACAGGACATCGCAGATTCAGCGGAGGCGTACCTGGTAGCGAGGAACCGGACGCTCAGAGGAAGCGCCAGACTGCAGAGCCGGCCAGTGCGACAGAGGCCCAACGGAGACAGAAGTCTACAGGTCTGCCATAGGTGCCAGAGGCCGGGACACAAGGCGACGGAGTGTCGTGCAAAGTTAAACGACAAAGGTGAGTTGAAATGTTACCTTTGTGGAAAGCCAGGCCACGTTCGGAGGATGTGTCCAGCCCAGAAGGATATGGGACGAGGCAAGCCGAACAAGGCGGCGGCGGCCGTAGTGATAGCGGCGGACGAGTCGTCGAGACAGGATGCGATGACGGCTGACACCAGCATCAACGTTCAAGCGGTAATGAAGGACGGGAAGCTACAGTTAGCGGTGCCTGTTACTTGCGGAGGATGCAGTGACGGAAGGACCGTGGAGAAACTGAAGTTACCAGTGATGAAGGGCTTGATTGGAAATCGAGCGGTAGATGTCCTAAGAGATAACGGCTGTGAAGGTGTAGTGGTGCGGCGAGCACTGGTGGACGACGGACAGCTCACCGGTGGGAAGAAACTTATCGCGAGGATCGATAACTCCTTGCTAGCGGCGGAGGGAGCCGTTATCGACGTGAAGACGCCTTACCTGACGGGCAAAGTGACGGCGCTGTGTCTCCCGGAGACCATCTGCGACCTAGTAGTCGGGAACGTGGACGGAGCGAAGGATCCGTACGACCCTGATACTGAGGTGATGGTAGGAGCGGTGACCACGAGGGCCCAGGAGAAGAGGAAGGACCGGTCTACGTCGCTGAAGGTGCCGAGGGCAGAACGGCACGCGGGAGTGGATAGAGATCAACTTATCCGACTCCAAGAAGAAGACGAAGTCATTAGGAAGTTAGAGCAGAAGAAGATCCCAACTAATAGAGGCAATAAATCTGTTCATTTTGAGAAACATGGAGGAGTACTGTACCGGATCTACAAGGACCTGAGATAGGCGACGGTTATAAGGCAAGTGGTACTACCCGAGAAACTGAGAGAGTATGTACTGAGTGTAGCCCACGACTCGATCGTCGGAGGACACCTCGGCGTGAAGAAAACCAAAGACAGAGTTATGAGCAATTTTTATTGGCCTGGAATTGAAGGTGACGTCGCGAGATACTGCCGCTCATGCGACATATGCCAGAGAACGGTGAACAAAGGAGCGACCCCAAAGGTGCACCTGCAGAGTATGCCAGTAGTGGACGTACCATTTAGGCGAGTGGCCGTGGACTTAGTAGGACCTATCAACCCCCCAAGTGAAGGTGGACATCGGTATATCCTGGTGTACATAGACTACGCTACTCGTTACCCCGAAGCCACACCCTTGAAGAAGATCGACGCAGAAACGGTAGCAGAAGCCTTAGTGAACATCTACAGCCGTTTGGGTGTGCCCGAAGAGATCTTGTCGGACCAAGGGACCCAGTTTATGTCAGATGTCATGAAGGAAACGAATAGACTACTGGGAATTCGACAGTCGACCACTACAGTCTACCACCCTATGTGCAACGGGTTGGTGGAGCGATTTAACGGCACACTGAAGAAGACCTTAAGGCGACTGTGCGCAGAGCAACCCAAGCAGTGGCACAGATACATCAACCCGCTGCTCTTCGCATATCGTGAAGTTCCCCAAGAGTCGACCAAGTTTGCCCCATTCGAGTTGCTGTATGGGAGAACTGTGAGAGGACCAATGCACATCTTACGACAACTATGGACCAAGGACGTAGAGGAGCCGGAAACGAAGACCAGTTACCAGTACGTCATGGAACTACGTGAGAGACTGGAGGACACATGGAAGTTAGCGACGGAAGAACTCTCCAAGGCTCAAGGTAGACAGAAGACCTACTACGACCGGAAGGCGCGAGAGAGGAAGTTCCGCCCCGGAGATGAAATGTTGGTGCTACTGCCGACGAACACTAACAAGCTCCTAGTTCAATGGAAGGGACCATATAAGGTCTCAGTTGTCGGTGTCAACGACTATAGAGTCAAGATGGGTGCAAAAGAAAAGACCTTGCACGCCAACCTCCTCAAGAGATACATTCCAAGGACGTCAAAAGCAGCAGCAGTGGCAATGGAACCGAGACCTATTGTGACCGAGATTGTGTGGGATGGACAACAGTAGGAGAGATACCACGCCTGAACATGTCAACGCCATAAAGGACGGCGGCGGTGATAGTGCTGAGACTGTACTGGCAGAGGACGACACGATGGACAAGAGTCAACCCGTGGAGTCAGCTGGCATGACAATCATCGAGGACTGCGACCTGGAAGGCGACAACGGTGGAATGACGGAGGACCTTGCCGACCTAGGAAGCTGGAACCAGAATGAAGGCTACAGAGATGTCCAGTATGGAACGCAACTGACATCGGAACAACGTCAAGAACTCTGCAATGTGGTGAAGAATTACCAGCACGTCTTCACCAATCTCCCTGGATGCTGCCAGTTGGGTGAACATCGCATCGACCTGATGACAGAAGTACCAGTTCGTCAACGACCATACCCGGTGCCCTACGCTATGCGCGACTCATTGAAGGAGGAGCTTAGCACCATGGAACGGCTGGGCATCATTCGAAGGAGCTCATCAGCTTATGCTTCACCTATTGTTGTCGTCAAGAAGAAGGACGGATCCAACCGAGTCTGCATCGACTACAGGAGGTTAAACAAGATCACAGTATTCGACCCTCATCCGACAGCAGCGCCATTAGAAGTGTTTCAGAGTCTCTCGAGAGGAAAATTATTCTCTCGGATTGACCTGAGCAAGGGATACTGGCAAGTGAAAGTTCGAGAGCAAGACATTCCCAAGACGGCGTTTGTCACCATGGGCGAACACTATGAATTCATTCGGATGCCTTTTGGGATGATGAACTCAGGAGCCACGCTGAACAGGATCGTAAAGCCATTGATCCGTGGAATGAACAATGTGACAGCATATGTGGACGACCTGCTGATTCATACAGAGACATTCGACGAGCATGTGAAGACTCTCAAGGACTTACTGCAGAGGATGGACCAAGCTGGATTAACTGCAAGACCATCGAAGTGTCTGATTGGAACGTCTGAAGTAGACTTTGTTGGACACTTAGTGGGAGAAGGTATGATTGGCCTGTTAGAAGAGAATGTATGTAAGGTACGAGACGCACCCAGACCCACCACTAAGAAGGAAGTGAAAGCATTCTTAGGATTAGTGGGATATTACCATGAATTTATTCCTAACTTTTCAGCGATTGCATCACCATTGTCTGATTTACTTAGAAAGGGTCAGCCCAATATAGTTCAGTGGGATGAAACGCAGTAGAAAGCGTACACCTCTTTGAAGAATGTCATTATCTCCAAACCCGTGTTATGTTTGCCAGATTTTTCCAAAGAGTTTGTCTTAGCAACTGATGCATCAGATCGCGGATTAGGCGCTAGTCTTATGCAGGAACACGAGGGAAAGTTGTACCCTGTGGCATATGCTAGTCGTAAGCTATTGCCTCGTGAGACAAAATATTCGGTCTCAGAGCGCGAATGTTTAGCTATTGTTTGGGCTGTAAAAAAGTTTACTTTGTATTTGTATGGAAAGGAGTTTGTGCTCCAAACTGACCATCGGTCATTAGAGTTTTTGAACTCTGCCAAGTTTGACAGTCCAAAGTTATTACGATGGAGTTTATTTTTACAGTCTTATCGATTCAGGATTCACTACGTAAAAGGCAGAGAAAATGTCTGTGCCGATTTCCTGAGCAGGGTATTTTAAAGTAGTACACTATCAGTGAAATGCATTGTAACCCATACTTTTGCCTACTAGATGAATTTCTAGGACGGCAGTATTGTACTGTAATTGGGGACATAGTTCATCTGTGACTGAATATTGAATTGATGGCTGATAGAGAGTCATGATGTGTTAGTCACATTTTGATTTTATGCTATGTCATATTATTAGTTACCAATGGAACTTGGTGTAATTTTTGGAAAATGTAACCCAAATGGGGACTGCGAGCAAGCAGTGTTTGTGTTATATTGCAATGTTGTAACTTGTTTTGACCTAATATGATGAAGAAAGACCCTAATCAGTGGTCGGTATGTATTGGTATTTTTGCCATTGTACGTATGAGTTATACATTTTGGAGATAACCATGTTATGTACAACAAGTTATATGCTATGATTCGTGCACGAAGCATTATGTAAACGATGGGCCATCGTTTCACCTTATATGATTTGTAATAATATCATTGACCATTGTTTCACCACAGTGGTGGCGTTGTGTTATTTTGACTAGTAGGCCTACTGTTTACTATTGGGAAGCAATGGCGGTATTGTATTAGTTATGGTATTAGTGATGCAAAGTACACTGCATTGTATTGTATTTGTGATGACATTCGGGAAGACACTGAAATTGTTATTAATTGTAATAGAATTAGCAACTACCTTTGTGAGATTGGGAGTGCTATAAGATTATTTCACGATAGTGCAGACGCTGTATAATGTTTTTGGAGTTGAAAGATATTCAACTTAAATTGGGGAGTTGTGTAGCATCTGCGGGCTACCCATTGCCCTCCCCCGGTTTTGTTGTTGTGCTGGTGGCTGAGCATGTGTCCACTACTTTTTTCATTTTATTGTTGACAACCGCCAGAGTGTACTGTACTCCGTGACCTGACCTTCTTTTCTAGTGAGTAGTTTTTTCCTCGCTCGCTTGTTGTCAGGTGTTTTGACTCGTTCAGTAAATATTAGTATGTTCCCGAATATTCGATAACGTTGTGGATACGAATGTTTACGCCAGATTTGGCCTTGAGTGATGTAACCTGATGACGTATTGATGCGTGATTGGTTAGTTTGTGCGAGGGCAAAGGTAACGTTTATTTCGGGAACTTTCTGTAGGAATGTTTATATATATAGACCTGTGTGAGTGGTTGGTCGGTGAGTAAGTGAGTTTCCTTTTGTGTGGCGTAGATATTTAGTTTCGCTGGTGTCTTCCTAGTAATTTATTGTTCACTATACAGTTATTAAACTTTAGTATTATTTAATCTATCGTCGGATCTCGTGTTTATTTATTTTACAGCTGTAATAGTTTCGTTTTCTAAAGGGTTGTAGTTAGATCAACTAACCCCCCCCCCCCCCTACTATAACGTGCTAGAACAACCTCAGCTGTTACACTCTCTCTCTCTTTTGCCATTTCTTTCTCTCCCTCTTTCTTCACCTCCCCCTCTCTCCCTCTTCCCCTTTATTTCTCCCCCTCTCTCATTTTCTTTCTCTCTCTCTGTCAATCCCCACCCCCCCCCCCAAACTTCCACGTACATTCAACATTGATTTAACTCCTGTCGCCTGAACCATTTCAACCTTCCAGCAGTCTCCACTCTTATCACCACCCCTTTAGACAGGTCAGTCTCACCCCGGGTAGACGATTCCCCCTCTGAGACGCCACTCAACCAAATAGTTCAGACTATATTACAAAAATCTACAGTTTGGGCACGACTCGGGCACGACTCCGATGACAATTCGTCGGCGCCAGGGGCCAGATAATGCCTGATCATCGCACGTGATGTTGTACTGACAGGGGGGGGGGGGGGGGAATAACCTAATGACTCTAGAACTTGAGAATGAAAAGGTGAAACGAGTTCGATACTTTTAAGTTCAATGGATTTTCACACACACCTACACACGCACACATATGCCCGCACATATCTGCAAGCGCGCACACACATACACACAGAACTTGGAGCACTTGGGGGGGGGGGGTGGGCGGAATCAAGAGCATCAGGCAAAGAACTTTCAGCAGCTCGAGACAACCTTGATTATTACAATAGGGTTGATTTTGTGAGCACCAACACTTAACCTCGAGCTGAGATCGTAAGTTTATGTGAGAGAACTATTAGTGACCTCAGTTTTCATGTTGTTTGTTGTTGTTGTTGTTGTTGTTGTTGTTGTTGTTGTTGTTGTTGTTGTTGTTGTTGTTGTTGTAGCTATTGGTCCCCTCAGAATGACAAAGTTTTAACTCCCTTCCATGAATTTTGGAGAAATTAATGATTGAAGTTTCATGTGCCCAAAGGTTTTAGTGATACGAATTTTTTTTCTAACTCGTAATACAAATTACAAACCGAATCTGCTTGATACTAAACTTTGACACACAATGGAGAAGGTCTGTAGAAGTAGTGTGTCGTATGTAACTCAGTTCAGCCAAAAAGTGGAGATAGAACCTTGTCATTCTAAGGTTGCGAATTGTTTTATTTTGTTTTTTTTTTAACAACTTCTCAATTCAGATTTTTTTAGATTTATATATACGTGTATCGTATATGTTTTTAATTTTCGATTTTCAACTTTTAAGAAGTATTGTTGAAAATACCAAAAATACCAAAAGGTAATATGAAATATTTGGATCTTCTCTCACCAGATCAGTACAGCCAAACCTGGTTTCGTATGAAGCGCCACAAGTTATTTCTTTATTTGTGATTGTAAATGTCCTAAGTAACTCGTGACTCAAGTATTTTCTGATAGATTAACTAACAATCTGCGGGTCCAGTACTTGGGTAGATCTTTCTCGATCAAAGGTCACAAGACGGCAAAACTTCAAAGGACTAGACTCAGATAAGATCTAGACTTAACCCTGAAAGGTTGGTCGGAAATGGTAATTAATAGACGTCGACAGTTCAACTAGAACACGCCAATTGCATAGACTGGAAGATAAGTGAAACCTGAGTGGTAAACAGCTCTTGAGGAAATGGTACACGATAAAATGGTAAAAGTACTTTTGTATTGACCCTCTCAGGACAGCTGCAAAAGAGAAAGAAGAACAGAACTTAGAGGAATAGTAAAATAGATGGTAACAGAATGGTCTGCTCCAGTTGTAACTGGGCTGCGATGACACTAAGGTAAATTTCCCAGATGGGATTATAGAAGTGTACAAAATGCGAGAAAAATATTACAGAAAAGTATAGGCCTGCTTAACTCTCTCACAACTTCTGTGAAAGCTAGGTATACACAACTGTGAGGAAATGGTACGGATAAAGTTTTTACCTTAACCTTCAGACGGCACCCACGAAAGGGGAAGAGTACAGTCACGATAACTGAGAAGATAATAATGGTACGATATTGCTGTTGAATTAACTTTCTTGGGATTATTGCGAAAGCCAAGGGAAGGATAACTCTGAGGAGATAGGAGGATAATATTATAACCTTTACTTTAACTCTTTCACAACTCCTGTGAAACCAAGGGTAAAATAACAATGTGAAGTACGACGCACAACGAAATCTTATATTAACCCTCTGACATTTACAAATGTTTTCAAATTCAAATGGCTTTGCTTGAACTTGAGTTTTGAGTTTTGACATTTTCTAGGTATCAGATCAGCGACAGCCTGCTCTGAAACAACGCTTAACGCTGTTTACCAAAGAGGTCCGGACTTTTTCATTCTAATGAACAACAACTCTTTAATGCTCACAGATTCTGATTATTAGTCAGTGATTTTTCGCAACTTTTATAGTATGTAAATGTAAAAATAAATCTTCTGTCAGCATCGCAGTGTTTAGTGAAGGACAATGTATTACACTAACTCCACACTTCATTGCGTCTTCTGCTTTATATGACATGTATGCAGACAAAATGAAATTCCCTTACCTTGATTCTGCCTTAATCATTTGAATTGATTCATGTTATAATGCTATTCTGTCAGATCTAAAATAGTGAAACTGGCTTTCCATAATATTCTGCTTTATAAGCCAATGTAAGCTCTACTCTACTAGATTTAAAAGAATCCATAAGAATCTACTGAACATTTGGCATAGATTATTTCTCACCTGGTAGGGCCTTCATCTGTCCTACTAGAACTTCTGCTATATTCTGTCTTTGGCCTTGCTTTTACCCTAGCACAATTTGGCAGTTGTTGCGTCGACTTCCTTTCTCCAAACTCAAAGTCAGACTCTCCTGGCAGTAATAGAGTGAAAATATTGAAGTCTAATGAGGAGTCACGGATGTTAGTTTGATTTTGGGAAACCGCCATTTTGCCCGCCCGTTGTTGTCACATTTAATGGCACATCTGAGAGTCTGGAGACGTTTCGGCTTGTTCATCAGTCTGTAGAAGGTTAAACTTGTGACCCACGGGAAAGAAAAGATGTGATTTACGCTTGGAGAGTGGGCAGTTCATCGTCGTGTTGTTTGTCAGAGAAACGACTGGACTGTTGTATAACTCACTCACAGTTTTGTTCCCTGACTGAGGAAAGTGGTGACAGTTGGTGATTGTTGTATTTGGGGCGGTTGTTACTTTATTGGTGGTGTTATTCATATTTACTGGGGTTTTTTTGTTGTTGTTGTTGTTTTTTGGTGCTGTTGTTGCTGTGGTTAGTTGACAACAACAACAAAACAATCACACAAGAAAAGCAACAACAGCACCAAAAAACCCCAGTAAACGTTACCTTTGTTGTTGCTGCTGCTGTCACGGGTTTGATGGCCATGTTGATGTTGTGACGCTTCAACGCCCCTGTTGAGTTTATCGATTATGTTGCTGTTTGATATAATCCTCGTGGCTGACGCTTTCAGAAGCCCCCATTGCGGTCTGTAGATTACGTGGGTGTCAGAATTGCAATACCAATGTCGTTCGAAAAAAGATCATACCAAATTTTAACGTCATTTTACAGAATGAAGTATGCACACTCTTTTTATAATGGGTTATTATTTTGTAGGACAACATACTTGCTGTCCACTCGAAACTTGGTTCTTGTACTGAAAGGTCGGCCGGGTGGGTTTTTCTGGTGTGTAGGTGTGTGTGTGGGTAAGTGTATGTCGCGGGTACAGAGCAAAATTCTTGAAACTGAACAAAAAATAAAGGACAGAAAAGGGTGGGGGGGGGGGAGGGGATGGGAGTGAGGGTGGGGGGGGGGCGGGGGGGGGGCAGGCATGCGAAATATTTTTGTGTCGGCTGTAATATTTTGGTTTGAACATAATGATATGCGGTATTTTCCATTACAAAGGAGAACAGTCCACATTTCTATCCAAGAACAAAACGGTAAGAAGGTTGTAAAACCTACTGCCCTACAAACTATGGATATCGTGCGGGGAAAAACTTCAATACAGCTATGATTTCATCGCCTGATCTGGGATCAGATAAACTCTTTGAAGATCTAAGAGAGATCTTGACATGAAAATCTGCAGATGACTGTAACATACATTTTGTGAAATATCATAAAAACCACAGAAAAACTGTAGGGTCGCAGCAGGGGTATAAGCAAAGTCAAAATTGGGCAAAAAGAAAAGGTTGTATGTTGCAAAACCCTGCATGAGAAATAAAACCCAAACAATACAAAGCAAACTAAAGAGAAGACAGAAAATACACAAAATTTCGCAACATACAACCTTTTCTTTTTGTCCAATTTTGACATAAACTTTGTGATAGGTGATAGCTTTAAAAATTTTGTTTTATTGGGAAAATGACTGTTTATTACTTTCTTATTAACAGTGGTGTAGTGAAGTCAATTAGGACAAAAAGTTTGCATTTTGGTGGTAAAGGCAACAGATTTTGCATAGTTGTGGTAGTTTCGCATACAAATAATTATGGATATCGAACCACCTCACCAGATGATCCTGACTACCTCAAAATGCCCTGATTCTTATTATACTTCTTTGTATTTTGAAATGATATCGATTCAGGGCTAGAAAAACTGAAACCAAGGAAGTTTGTTTTTTTATTTTTTAAATTTTGGATAGGAATAGTGACGCCACAGTCCTTTTTGTGGTGGCCATTTAACTTTGCTATTGATCGTCAAACTGACACGTGGTCATTCTGACACCAAAGCTGTGAATGATTGATATTTTCCATGTTTTATTTTACAATCATGACCGATGGATCAATTTCTGAAAAATAGAGCATCTTCTTTCAGTCAATACCACAAAAGTTGTGCAAGAATTGTAGTTGCCGTTAAGTGAGAGGTCTGTGGCTAAAACTATCCTGCTAGACTTGCGTACCAACTTGTCTGCCAACAGTGTTTAAGTTCACATCAAGAAGGTCGTAAGCCCCCAGTTAAATTCTCGAGACACAGGCCTTAAAGATGAAACGCGGTAGATGCGAAGGTTTGACAAAACCATTAAAAGGACATTTAGCAAGATAACAGGGGGGCGCTCGAAACTTGGTTCTTGTACTGAAGGGTCGGCCGGGTGGGTTTTTCTGGTGTGTAGGTGTGTGTGTGGGTAAGTGTATGTCGCGGGTACAGAGCAAAATTGTTGTATCTCCAGTAATATGAATATTGGGGTCTTGCTGTCGGAAATACCACAATATTGGACTCAATGATCTCATTTTTAAGGGAGATACAACAGTACTGCTTCTCTGTAACTTGGAACTGGTTAAAGGAAGCGGAATAATGAAAAATTTGCAAGAAGCAGTTTGTCATTATTACAGTATTGCCATTATGAACCCCAATTCGTATCACTGGAGATACAACAATTTTGCTCTATACCCGCGATGTGTAGTTGTGTATTTGAGGGGGGTCGGGATGGGGAAGGGGGTCCTGCTTGGTAATCCTGGAATGTGGGTGGAATTTCATAGTCAGAAGTGGTTTGCAAGGGGAGGTAAGAGAATAGCGGGTAACGTGTGGAGGTGTGAAGATTCATGTAGACGGAGATCTTGAGTTATCGTTCCGTATCGTAGTTTTCCTGGCCTGCTGCGTCAAGGGGTTGTAAGTGGACGGAGCTCAAGGTTTGGGCTGGTGTAGGGACCTGGGACTGGTGGTGGTGTCAGTCCCTGGCTCAGGATGGTTTGTCACGAGTGTGGACTGGTCCAGCTGGTATAACCCACAGACTAATAAATAACCAGACTGGAAACACAAGCTTCGGGCTGTGTCGTTTTTTACGGAAGTTAATGAGATGCGGCCGCATAACCAACGTGGCCGCCGCTCGGGAAATTCCGATTTTAGTTCTATCTGCATTAGAAATTTCTTTTTATTTGTCAAGATTGGTTGTACATGTATTGATAATGCATTGTCTTGCCTATCCTTTCATTTTATTGTCTACAGCTGCCTTTTTTTTATTGTTATAAATTATGACCGTCTGGACTTTTAACGACCGCTGCATTGTAACTGTGCTGAAGCGGCGGTCGCAAAAATGGTTCATGACCTTTCGCTGTTTTGTGACGTCACACAATGGGATCATCCAGTCTGTTTAATTTATTAGTCTGTGGTATAACCTGACCAATGGTGTCTTTATAGCACACGTCACGGCCAAATCTTTCTAATGCAATACTGCTTTATACAGAAAGTTTGTAGTGGAAGTAATAAAAATAGTCTCAGTGTGTATTGATTAATTGATTGATTGATTGACTGACTGATTGATTGATTGATTGATTGATTCATCATTCATTCATTCATTCATTCATTGTCTGATGGATGGATGGATGGGGGGACCGAAGGATGGATGGATGGATGGATGGATGGATGGATGGGTGGGTGGATGGATGGATGAGCGGATGGATGGATGGATGGATGGACGGATGGATGGGTGGATGGATGGATGGATGAGCGGATGGATGGATGGATGGATGGATGGGTGGATGGATGGATGGGTGGGTGGATGGATGGATGGATGGGTGGGTGGGTGGATGGATGGATGGATGGATGGATGGATGGATGGATGGATGGATGGATGGGTGGGTGGATGGATGGATGGATGGATGGGTGGGTGGATGGATGGGTGGGTGGATGGGTGGGTGGATGGATGGATGGATGGATGGATGGATGGATGGATGGATGGATGGATGGATGGGTGGATGGATGGATGGATGGATGGGTGGGTGGATGGATGGGTGGGTGGATGGATGTTTTTCTTTAACAACTTTCTTGATACCTAGTAATCCTACCAGTTTCAGATTCCCATTTCGTGTCTGTCCATCCGAACGTTGTCAAACCGAAACAATTTTAATTGTACACCTGACGAGGCGACAGGCAAAACGGACAGCCCAACATTTGGTTCCCGCAAGCAAACACACGAACAGGCACACACACAAATCACGAACTGTCATGATCTCATCCGCCAAACCCCCTCCCCTTTTTTAAAAAAAAGTATTTATCACGACCGACGTATGGCCGTATGGCCGTGTGTTCATTCCGCCTTTCTGGGCGACACGCAGATTCGCCCGAAATTTTACTTTTAAAATTTAATCGTTTCCTTTTCAGTTTCAATCCTGAGACATTTTACATTTTTATTCCTCATTGTCCTGGCTCGAACCACCGAAAAAACGGATCTTTGTCTGCGCCAGGAAGAGATTTATGAGCATTAAAGTGGTGCGCTGTCCAATTGATGTGAGACCTTCCCAAACAATGGAACTTGCCTGAGAAAGCTTTTCTGCAAACTTTCTTCTGTCGCCTGGCGGTGTTTGTTGTTGTTTTTTTGTATTGTGTCTTTGTCATACCTCAGAATATGAACACTGATTCTTTTTATTTCTCCTTGAATCTCTTAAATTTGATATCATCATAAGAGATCGTGGAATAATCTGGTAAAGGCCGCAAGGAATCCTGTTTAGATCTTTATTTTAGGAGGTTCTCTGCTCTTGGCATTTACACCTCACTTTTTAGTGTTTTTAATTTTCTTGTTCTTGTTTCTGTGTGTGTTTTGTAGCAGAGATTAGTTTCTTAGAAATTTGTCCGGGTGACGGCCTTGATCGGCCTGCTCTCCTCGACTTTCAACCGCCAACGTTATCTTTAGCGTGCGCAACATGCACACGGGCCCTGCGAGTTTTTCTTCCTTTTTTCCGAGAAGGCCAGGTGCTCAAACCTGCCTACCATAGGATCAGGGACAGGAATCCCCCGCCCCCCCCCCTCCCCCGCCCAAATAAAAACGAACATCCCTGCATCGGCCGGGGATCGAATCCGGTACCTTCGGCATGAGAGGCGAGCATCTTGCCTGTTAATCAACGTGTCCCTGGCGGCAAGAGATCCACATACATGAGTAAGACTTGAGAAATTATTGAACAGCGATTAGGTGTGAGAAATTATTGTACAAAAGCAAGACCCTGTGACCCTCAATAGCACGAAAGATGCATGAACAATAGAAAGACATAAGATGGAGATTCTGCCTTTGCATCTTAAGCCGTATCTCTATTAGTGGATTAAGTCAGGTTCGCGAATTGAGTCACATTGGGACACCGTGGTCTAGAGGCAAGGTGCTCGCCTCTCATGCCGAAAGGTACCGGGTTCAAATCCCGGTCGGTGCAGGCATGTTGGAAGTTTTGGGATTTTTCTCGTATTTTCCTGTCCCTCATCCTATGGGAGATAGGATCGAGCACCTAGTCTTCTCGGATAAGGACGAAAAACTCGGAGGGCCCGTGTGCACGTTTGCGCATGTTAAAGGCACCTTGGCAGTTGGAAATCAAATAGAGCAGGCCGAACAAGCCCCTGTCCGGGCAAAAATTAAATAGAATTCGTCCCTACCACTCCCTCCCCCTCCCCCCTCATCCCCCCCCCCTCAAAAAAAACCGGCGATCGGCGCTGCATTGTGACGATGGCGTGCCTGCTCCAGTTGTAACTGGGCTGCAATGACACTAAGGCAAATTTCCCAAATGGGATTAAAGAAGTATACAAAATCCAAAATCCAAAAAAATACAAATACAAAAGACCTCGCCAACTGACGCTGCTGACACAGGTCTGCCTCGCTAGTTCGGGCCGATCTGAACTATCTAGTGTAGGCACCTGACAAAATGAGACACTTCTTGCACTTTGGTGTTGTGGAGATATTGGTACTGTATCACCAAAAAAAGGTTAAATCAAAATCCTTTCATTTGGTAAAAAAAAAAAAAACACTGCTGTAATTTAATTAGCAGATAAGATGATATGGCCTCTCAAAGACAGGAAGGGAGAGAACCACTTTTTGAGAAAAACGCTTTGAAAGTTTCAGCGCTTCATGAAAATTATTGATGGTGACTCGATTCAACGTCAACTTTGAGACATTTGCCCTTCTCAAACAGGATTATCATTTAGGAAGGGAAGAATTGTAAAGAGGTTAAACTTTTCAAAAATACTGAAAACGCAAAATCGATAAAATTGACCCTATGATGCCTTTTAACGATTTTCTGAAATCGGATAGTGCCGAAATGTGCCTCATATTGACGGGCGGCTACACATAATTATTATTGGGTTAGCTGGTGGGGAGAGAGACGTCGACGTGCACTGATGTCAAAATAGACTGACTCTGGACGCCACTAGTCTAACAGATTGACTGACGTTTGGAACGGGATCCGGTTGATTTAGCGCGAGGGGGAATGAGAGAAACCGATGAGTGGCGGGAAATGGGATTGAGTTTCTACATGGATGATATCAGTAATGACATATGAAATATTCATTCAAGATAATTAAGAAATTGTAATATTAGATAGTATTCACGTAACGAGAGAAATCACTAATGATCGATTTGTACTGCGAGACACACAAGGCTTCTGGAAACCAATGTTAGCATGGAGAGAAAAGTAGGTCACGGAGGGAAGTAATGCCGGTTTGTATATTATTTTCATTGAGAGAAAAGAGCTTACAACCAGATCTAAACAGTTACAGCCAACCCAAAATTTGAACAAACTACAGTAAGTAGATCCAAACGCCCTCGTTGGTGTAGATGGCCCTTTGCAATTTTTTGTTACCACGATGGCTCAACTTCAAGATTTGGTGCGAGTGATTCCTTTTATGATAAGAAGTGGCTATTTTCACGACACGTCGCGGAAATCGCCTCCGTGAAGTTTTTCCACGACATGTCATGAAAATGGCCCTGGTGAAGTTTGTCACGGCGTTTCACGACTTATTACAGCTACCCCAGCCCCTTTTCGCCTGATCAGCCAATCTGACTACCGCCCATTGATACGAACTGGCAAGACCCTCACGCCCCCCAGGTTCCGACCTCCCGCTCAGTGGGGGCCGCCATTTTGAGTCAGAAAACGGTCAACTCTGATTGGATGAAAAACGTGTCGTGAAAAAATCTCTCCCCGCTTTTTCCACGATATTTATTATGTCGTGTGTCTAGACACTTCGTTTATGATATTCATACTCAGTGCTGGTACCCCGGCTCCACCTCCCAACTGCCTGCCCTCTCTCCACCATATTTTGGATAGATGTATCTACTGATGTAGATTCTTTCTTACCCCCCCCCCCCCCCACGGCATTCTTCGTCCAGGCCGTTTAAGAAATAACACAAGAGTCAATTGCTTCGATTATCATTTTTACAACTTCTTGACACTTTGAAACCGGGTGTAAAGCGGGTGTAATCCACTTCGATGAGGTCAGGTCGTCTTGACATGTCGTGAATGTTTACCACGCCACGCTCTTCACGAATCTTGATAGACCAGGTCTCACAGTGGGGCTATCAGTCTGTTGGTGACATTGTTTCCCACGGGAAGTCCTAGGTCCCGCATGGATAATTAGAATGCAAAACAATGGTGCTTTTTTACCTATAGGCTAGATGCGAATATTATGCAACTTTGTGTTGTTGTTTTTTTTTATCCAGGCGAATGTATGGAGATAAGATAAGATAGATAGATAAAAATCACTTTATTATCCCACGCGGCAAATTCTCTTTCGCAGAGCGTTTAACAGCACATACATGGTACACACATCTTACTCACATAACACACCTTAAACCTATCACAACTCAGTCAGCTCAATGACAAGCATATTACATGAAGTAACATGGTAAGGAACCTATTATGGTACACATCTAGTAGAAATGTCTTGTTTGAGGAGAACTACGGAGGGCAAAGACTGTGTGTTTCTCTGTTTGTTTTTATGTGTGTTTCTCTGTTTGTTTTTTTATGTGCATTATTCTGTTGTTCTTGGGTGAACTAGAAAGATGAGCACACATGCGAGACAAGGCTGCATTGCAGAATCGATAGAAACACGGAATGAAGACATGGCTGCGACTGGAGGGCAAGTTGCTTGTACCCACCTAGCATTATACCCGTTATAGATCTACTTTGTCCTTTGAGATATCAGTCAGGTCATTGTTGTGTCAGAAGTGTTAAACTTGAAACTCATCCATACGGAATGCGGATCTGGAAGACATTGTGGCAACCAAGGTCAAATATCTTTGAAATAAAAAATCTAACAGTTCATCAGCCGATACAAATCTCATTTTTTCCTACCAGCAAGCTAGAAAAGCAAAATTAATTGATACTGATACCTAGTCAGGGGCCATCCATGAAGGTTGTACACTCGATTATTTGGACGATGTTTTACCTGCCCCTCCCTCCCAGGTATAAACTTTTCAAGGGCTGAGCATCAAAGTGGCAATTTGCTTGGAACGTTGTAAGGGACGCGTAGCCTAATTACAAAGCCAAATAGAAAAAAATAATATTAAGTTGTGTTCACGGTTCAGCGATGACTTATAATGTAAAATCCCACGCTCCCCTAACAACAACTATTCGCACTACTGTTTTACAAGGAACACAGTTTTCATTATAATCAAAAACTTTAATTTTGCCGGAAAGTTAATGAAATAAAACCAAACTTTTGAATTTATTACCATGATTGAAAAGTGTACGTGCTCTCTGGCCGGTCTCTGTTCTATGTTTTTCTAATATTTTTAGGCTTATATTTTGTTTAGAATTCAGATTTCCCGTGGCGCAGAATTGGAAACTTCTTGATGATTATTCTCATTGATTAAAAAAATAATTTCATAAAGTTGTTTCAGAATAATCCCAGAGGACAACTTTTTCCAATTCATTAACTGTAAGGGCAATGAAATCAGTTTGAAATGAAGCCACGCTCAATGGAACGCGAACAAGCCGGAGAAAATTAGCCTTGGCGCGTACCAGCCAATGTTGTTTCGGCCGACGGGTTGGAATGTGACGTCACGGTATCAAGTTTCGGTGGGATCTAAGTATTTGTTTGGGGCGGGAGGTTTCATTGAACCAGAGGGTATGTATTGATAGAGAGATCTCACTTCCGCCAAATTGCGAAACTAGATCGCTGCGGTAAACAAGAATTGAAAGAGACCGCCTTCACCAAAGATAGTATGCATATCTTTTTACTGTGGTTTGTTCATATTTTTGGGATGATTGAGACTATTTAGAGCCGTTTGTAAGCTCTTATGCCCCGTGGAAATGCACAAAAAGGATATTGTTTACCGCAGCGACCTACTTTCCGCTCCATGCTAACTGTGGTTTCGCGGCGACTCCCGTGACTCGCAGTGCAAATCGACCAATGATGAAATCTTTCTATACATACATACTCGCCGATTGAACTCAATGTCATGACCTCATCATTCAACCAGTCGGCCAATCAAAATCGGCTGGACTAAAAACCTGCAGTTTTTCCTCCCAGATGTCCTGAAAACTACTTCATTTGTAGGACATGATAGCCTTTACAATTTGAAAATGAAGACGAATTCTCTCTTTAAATAAAGTAATTGAAAAATCGAATTCTTAATGAAAAAATGTATACTAATTCTGCTGTGTCGGGAAAAGTACGGAATTTTGAAAGTTTCTGACAGATTTACTAAGAATGCCATCGAACTCCCCAAGAAAAATTTTTAAAAGCGTTTACGCTGAGCTACCCGAGCGAGCCCGCAATACAAATTGCATTACCAGTTTATGTTGTCCCATCGGGTTTTTTGTGTCTTGGATTTGCCTCGGGCAGGGAAGTGAAAGGTATAAAATGAATTAGAAATTCTAAGAGTGTTAAGTTAATCGATAGCTGGGCAAACGAATGAAATTGTCTACGGTTGTTTGTAGAAGGAAGGATTGGAAGCATGAAGAAATGTCGGAAGAAGACGAAAGGAATAAAGTGTATAGGATGAACGAAGGCTTTGGTATTGGGGATGGAGAGAAGAGGTAGATAAAAATAATTCCAGAGAAAGGAGAACGAAACGAGTGACATTTTATAAGGAGGTTGGACGAACAACGAAAACTACACAAGAAAAGGAAAAAGGAAAAAAAAACGAAGGAAAAAAATCGGCATTTCAATGAAGGAAGGAAATATAAAGGATAGAAAGAAGAAAAGAAAGAATGAAGCCGATATCACCGAGTACTCAATGTTATTCAATACCAGAAATATCGGGCAACAGGTTGGCCACGAGATAGTGTGCTATCATCAAAGTCGGTTGATAACTGATCGATTGACCGATTGATTGATTGATACTTGTCGTCGCTGGCTGTTCAATTCAGACTGACTGATTGCTTTGATCGAACGGTAACAGATGATCGGAAATTGGAA
>OZ007570.1:13834211-13886711 GCA_963931925.1 Onchidella celtica | reverse complement strand
GTTGTTGTTGTTGTTGTTGTTGTTGTTGTTGTTATCATCGTTGTCGTAGCTGTAAAGACAAGACACAATGCGATTTCGTCCTAGACGTCACGCCTTATTACAACACCGAGTAGTCGCTCTTCCGGACTGCGAGCCAGTCTGATTAATTTGAAGACGCAAGCAGATAAATGAGCAATAAATACATTTTAATCCTTCAGTTTCATTTGAATCACGACATCTCAATAGCTCCAATCTCAAATTTTCTTGAAGAATCCATCGAAAGAGTATTAGAGTTCAGGGGTTTTCAGAGGTCTCGTTGTTGTTGTGGTTTTGTCAGTCGGACTTGGCTAAGACCATCTGGTCATCAATGGGACGGGGGGGGGGGGGGGGTCTTTATTTTAGGAGGTTCGCTGCCCTTGGCATTTACACCTCATGTTTATTATTCTTGTTTGTTTGTGTTTTGTGATGGTGATTAGGTTTTTTTCTTTTTTAAAAAGAATTTTGCCCGGGCAGAGGCCTTGTTCGGCCTACTATTCTTGACCTTTAACTGCCAAGGTATCTTTAACGTGCGCAACGTGCACAAGAGCCCTCCGAGTTTTTCGACCGTATCTGAGAAGACTAGATGTTCGATCCTACCCACAGTAGGATCAGGGACAGCAATTTTTTTCCACCGAAAAAAAAATTCCAATATACCTGCACCGACCGGGGATCGAACCCGATACCTACGGCATGAGAGGCCAGCACCTTGCCTGTAAATGAAGCCATGTGACCTGGATGTTGAAGGAAACAAAAACTATGAGACACTGAAGGAAGATTTGACACACACTTAGAGGTACAAGCTATCACAAGGTGAAAACCATTGTTCTTGAAGCCATAACTTGGCCCTGAGAAGATTACTTGGATAGCAGTGTTTATTGCGTTGGATGCATTGATAAGATAGCCCGGGCCTTTTGAAATCTGAATACGGCACTTTCCAGGCCGTCGCCGGAGTGAAGACAGGGGTCCTGACACAGACTGTGAAGGTTATCTCCAGGGCTGATAAAGTCCCGCACTTTGGTCACCTGTCGAGTGACGTTGCTTTTGTCAGCGCTGATAATCACCAAAATGTAGTGGATCTTTTTATTTATCATGACGTTTATTGTTCTTTCTGTCACTTTCGTTTCTTTTGTACTGTCATTTATTGCATTGCTAATCTTGGTCGGCATTGTTTGTTGCGGTTTTGCTGTTGCTGTTTACTAGATCTACGTGTTGTTTTTTCATAACTCTTCTCTTTTTTCATCTTTCTTCTTTTTTTTTGTTTCATACTGTCAATCTTGTATCTTTTTTTTTTTAATCCTCTTTTCTCATTCTTCATCTATGTTGCCGCTTTTTACTATATTATGTTTTTCCCGGTAATTTCCCACTTCATTTTCCTCTTCAACACCAAAATCTGCAGTCAGCTTTTGTAATGTTTTGTGTGGAATTTGTTTATTTTTCCCGTCACCAGTTGATAATTGGGCAAATATTCCGCTCTCCTGTGCCTTTTCGTGTTTTGTCTTTCCACTTGGACACTACAGTGGTCAAGAGGTCAAACCAAAAACAAAGTACGGTAAGTTTACAATCGACCTGCTCCAACTTGCAGAACTCCGAAAGAACAAAAGTTCAGACTAAAGATGAAAACCTAACTTTGAGGCACATCTTGGCTATGGTTGGTTAATAATATAACCTGTTGTTGCCTTTTTGTTTTTCTCCTATTATTTGGAACGTTCCTGGATCTCAAAGGAAAAAGAGAGTAAAGTTAAAGTTACCTTCGGCAAGAGATTCCCAACCTTTTTCGTCCTAATTACTCCTGGCAGCTTTTGGAAAGTGTTCTAATATTTATCCCCGCCCCGCACCCTGTTTTCTTCAGTACTAAGTGCTCGATCCTGCCTACCATAGGATGAGACACAGGAATTTTTCCCCCTGTAAAATTTCCAACATGCCTGCATCGACCGGGGATCGAACCCGGTACATTCGGCATGGGAGGCGAGCACCTTACCCCTAGACCACCGTATCCCCAGAGCCTGGAACCTAATGTCATACTTCTGTTTGTTTTTTTTTCTCTTGATTTCAGACTTTTGGGACATCTTGTAGAACACTCTAGTGGCTGCACCACTGCAGGATGTCCACAATTTTCTTCCTTGGGGTGATCAGAACTGGTTTATTCGATTAAAACACTCTGTAAATGAATTGACACTAAGAAACAGCTTCGCCATCAGCTGAATTCAATCCTCTCGGCTGATGGAATGTGCAGAATGAAAGATGATAAACTGAAAACGGAAGACACTGTAAGACTTGAATATCCTTGTGTCTCCTGGTAGTCTGGCTCAATAATCCACCAGCTTCTCCTCACCCTTTTCTTTCTACGTATTCAAATAAAACAGAGATTTTCAACAATGCTCTTTCGCTATGCCCCACTGTAAATTTTTGACAATAGTTTGAAAACGGTTTCCCATGACACGTTTCGTACTCTTTGTTCATGCTTATGAACTCAATACGAGCAGGTGGGCTTGGCCAAATCTTGAAAACAACACGACCTGATGACCAAGTGTGACGACATTGGTGTATAATAATACAGATGTGGACTCGCGTTTGAAGAGCTGAGAACCTTTGCTCTTTTGTTTAGTAATGGTATTGCACTGTGGCTGGTGTATGTGATACAGCATGTGGTTTTGATTGAATGAATATAACTGGGAGGAGATCTGTGCTTAACTTTGTATGATCTCCAAATAGGGTGATAAAGTGTGTTTCTGTCAGAATGATTAGATAGTCAGTGATTGGATGGATGGACAGTGGATCACGGATAGACAGAGACAGGCAATCTAAGACACAGAGTCTAAGAGACATGCAAATGAAATGAAGGATGTCTGTCAGGATGGATAGATAGACAGTGAATGGATGGATGGACACTGCATCACGGATAGACAGACAATTTCAGACAGGTAGATGCGATGTCTAAGAGACAGGCAGATGAAATGAAGGATAGACAGCCAGTGCTTGTACAGGCCAGCAGACTTTAGATACATACATCTCAAGAACTGTGTTAAATCGTCATTTTCACATTACCAACACAGTGATTCTAATCAAATTAACAGTACAATAAATCATCCTCAACAGTTGCCCTGTCTGGAACAGACACTGGCGATCATGGCTCTCCACTCGGATGTGTCATCAGCCAACCTCAAGAAGGAGTTGTTGTTGTGACGTTTATTTGTTGTCCATGAATTAAGGCTTTCAGTGAAAGTTTTTCTCTATCTACCCCCTGTTTTTCCTGCCTTCGATCTTCCCACTCGGATGCGTCATCAGCCAACCTCAAGAAGGAGTTGTTGTTGTGACGTTTATTTGTTGGCCATGAATTAAGGCTTTCAGTGAAAGTTTTTCTCTGTCTACCCCTGCTTTTCCTGCCTTCGATCTTCCCTGTGACTGCTAGATGTTGGAGGCTCCTGAGGCGACAGACGTGTCCTAAAATTTCAGTTGCCTCTGTCTTATTGTTTTAATTAATGATCTTTTCAGATTAGAGTCTCTCAAGACTGACTCATGTGATTTTTTCTCCATCCATGATATTCTCAATATTCTTCTAATGAACCACATCTCTGCTGCTTCTAGTTTGCTCGATATTGCTTTGTTCATTGTCCAACATTCACATCCGTATAAAAGCACTGACCACACAATATATGTTTTCAAGACTCTGGTTTTAGTGGTCGTTGATAGATTTCTGTTCATTAATATTGGTCTCAATTCTTTGGAATGAATCTTTGGACATTACTATTCTTTTCCTTATTTCATTTATGCTCCTAGATCCTATCATCTGATGTTATCAGATAGCCTAGATATTTGAATTTTGTAACTTATTTTAACAATACCCTAGAGTAAGATAATACTCAGTTTGTTACTTAAGACCCCACATTATCTAAACATTGTCTGTTCCAAACAAACGTTTTGGTAAGAATAAAATGATACAGAAAATCAATAACAAAGGTTTATTTTGTCTATTCTTCCATAAAACATGTACATAAATCTGTTTCATTAGAGATGTACCAATCCATCTATCCAGAAAAAAATATGGAAATGAATGAATGTTAAGGAATTTCCGGATACATTTCATTCGCGCAAGTATGGAAAAATAGAATGTTTTAGACTCTCAGATGTGCAGACAGACCGACCGACCGACCGACCGACCGACAGACAGACAGACCGACCGACCGACCAACCGACCGACCGACCGACCGACAGACAGACAGACAGACCACGAGTGGATGGACTTGCAAATCGATAGACAGATACTACAAGTTAGGAGAGAAAGAAGTGGGGACAGGAGGGAGAAAGAAAGAGAAAGAGAGAGAGAGAGAGAGAGAGGAGGGGGCGGAGGTAGGGATGGAAAGAGCTAAATGAGTTAAGAGTAGCAGACAGTCATAAATATTGTTTGAGGAAGACACGTCAAGATGGTGGAAGGAAAAGTCATAAATCTTCTGTTGGCTATTCTGGTGCTGCTATTGTTTGATGTCGTTGTTGTAGTTGTTGCTGTTTTAGAACACTGTTCTATCTGGAGGCGGCTGATGTATGGGTAAGTAAGTGGTCTACAAACATAATTACACCATCACTCATCAAAATACGAACTGAACTGAACTTTAATGAAACTGCACTTTCAATACAAATGTAAGTCTCTGGTAGACAGAACTTCCATCATGAGGTCTTGGCGTGCGTGTGGCTTATGCAGATGTCAGGTTTTTCCATTTTTTGTTGGTTGTTGTTAAACAACAAGGGACAACAAATTGGTCTAGAGGCAAGGTGCTCGCCTCTCATGCCAAGGAACCCGGGTTCAAAACCCGGCCGGTGCAGGCATGTTGGAAGTTTGGGATTTTTCTCATGTTTTCGTGTCCCTGATCCTATTGGAGGGGTAGGATCGAGTACCTAGTCTTCTCGGATAAGGACGAAAAAATTCGGAGGGCCCATGTGCACGTTGCGCACGTTAAAGATACCTTGGCAGTTGGAAATCGAAAAGAGCAGGCCGAACAGGCCGCTGCCCGGGCAAAATTAAATAAAATTTCATCTCTACCAGTCCCTCCCCTCCTCCTCCCTCATCCCCCCCCCCCCGCCCAAAAAAAAAAAACCCGCTGACCGGCGCTGCACTGTGGTGACGACGTGCCTGCTACAGTTATAACTGGGCTGCAATGGCGCAAAGGCAAATTTCCCAAATGGGAATAACGAGTTATACAAATACAAATACAAATACAAATAAACTTCGTTATTCATAAAACACACCACATAAGTTAGGATTCAAACTCCCGAGAGTAGGCCTAATCTCAAGACTTTGTATGTATATTTATACAAACCATAGAAAATCTGTGGGTTCACAACAAGCTTTAAAACAATGCCAAAATGTGGCGGAAAGAAAAAGTTGTATGTACCAAAGCCTCGCGTAAGGAATAATTCACAAACGATACAATAAAACGCAGAGTAAAAGGGAAGACAAAACAAAATGTCGGTATGTTTACCTTTCTCAATTGAAAAACCTGTACTAACAGGGTGGAAAACTGAACCAATAAAACAGCTGAACAAAGCAAAAAAAGTTATAAAAAATATGAAAAACAATTTAAAAAAAAAAAAAATGTAGAATGTTTTCGAGTACTTCTAGCTCCGAATCCAGACTTGGATTTTTGGAGTGGAGCCCGTGTGTCAATTTTAGAGGCTCGAAGACAAGAGATTTTGTATAGGCCTAGAATGTTTGACGTATCGAATAGTTTCGACTCCATCTCTGGTTGCGTTAGGTTCCTTTTGGACGTTATGTCTGAGCACGGGCGTCAATAAGATCGGTGACGCACTACGTCAAATCTGCATTGTCTCGGTTTTTAAATGTGAGATGTGAACTGTGCATGGAATTAAAGGAGACTTCGCGCACTGATGAGACAGAACGAGTCTCTCTTGCTAGTTCGGACAAGTCAAAACTTTCCAAACTCAGCTGGAGGAAAACGAGGCCCCGCGCACTGAGTCAAACGAGATGCGAAACAGTCTAGTCTCAGTGGGCCAATGGCATTAGTCACTCAGAGCCTCGGGCAGCATTAATTGCGAGAGGAAACCTCAGGTGAGGGCCAGTAAAACGCACACACACTACATAACAAACACATATCTCGAAAAGTTTCTTAACCTATTGGAATGACACTTAATCCCTTATACACAACGGAATTGAGTGTGAGAGAAACACTTTAATGACTAAATCTCAAAATTGGCAAAATGTCGGATACAACAATATGGCAAAGACCCCTAGATATTCCATGTATGTGCTACACGCAAACATCGCATCATTGGCAGTGTAACAGGGCGACAGACAGGCAAGGTATAGCTAGCGTGGGAAGATAGCTAACGGCGGGGAGACAGAGTTATTGTAGGCCAGAGGGGGAAAGTAGCCGATGCAACTGAAGCGCTTTGACACCCGAAAAGGGTAGTGTTTACTTGACCGCCGTACTTGTCGATCAGATCACCTGGGAATTGCTTGGGGGGTAGAGCTGTTTCAATAGTATTTGACGTGGAGCCGACGGGGGTGGCTATTAGGATAACTAATGTACACTCGGTGAGCGTCTTGGGACGCTACCTGACTGGGTATAAATCCCCGAACGCTCCTTCCAACTTCAGACCGCTGAGAGCACTCACCAGCTTCGTGCCGAAGAGGAGACCACAACCGCAACTGTAACTTTGTACTAGTCTTGTGAGTGGGGAAGGTCAGGGAACCCGCAAACATCCTTTGTCAGAGCGTGGTATCTTTGGTATCTTGTCGGCATTTGGGCTGTTGCTGAGTGGTAAGTTAATTGTACGATGTATGTGTATTTTACTTAATGTTCATGATTGTAGAACCTAAATCTAGTGGGTTTACTTTGGTATAACTACTGCCTCTGAGAGAGTCACGGAAACGCCGTTATATATATGTTACGAAACCTTATAGGATGGGGTCCGTTAGAGAGAGCGTTATTCTTCGTGGGGAACGTGTAAATATCATTAAAACTGTATTGATCGTTTATTCTATTGCCTATATGGGAGCCTATGGAGTATGGGAGCTGCAGCCTGACTTATAACAGTGTCAGCGGTTAAAAGTGTTAATGATGAATATCCGTCATGGAGTAAGTATGGAAGTCATGCCTTCCAGCAGTAGATTAGGACTTTGCGATTGTTTTTCTACAGAGGAGGAAGAACAACACCTTCTTGGCTTCTCAACTTCTTGTACTTTGATTAACGACATCGTGGCTTCTTGGCTTCCCGACCTATTGGTACCTGCCGATACCTGTTGATCTAACTGCGCAGTCAAGCCAGGGTAGAGAGGAAGAACCAGTGCCCAGATAGCGCCATACACCCCTAAAGGAGAGGTTTCCTTATGCTGAATGTTCCCATGTGTTTTATAAAATGTGCTAGAAATTGAATATTACGAAGCCATTTAATTAGCATGTACTGATTTGCATCAACTTCATTCCATCGAAATTCACATGAAATTGTATGACCTATGTTCCTATTATTATTGAATGAATTAATAATTATTGTATATATGTAAACAATACAGATATCGTTTGTTATAACTTATAGAAGAGAGATAGTCGATTATTTAGTGTGTTTGTGCCGTGCCCATCACGGCTGGTGTCAGAAGAAAGTTAGTGAGAGAAAGTGGAAACATCACAATGGTGTCAGAAGTGGGATCCTGCTAGTAAATAACATTTAATTTTGATCTGGGTCGTGTCAAGGGGCTATTGTGTGATTGTGTGGACAGGTCATCTGCCCTGAGGCGAGTGAGAGAGATTGACATTTAGTGCCTGGGACATGCTCTGATTTTACCTGTGCATTGACTGTTCAATTTTATCTTTTGTCACAGAGAAAATTGTTGTTTGCTATTGCAGGAATATTGTTGTTAACTTCACAGTTACGATCCACGCTTTATTGTTAGCTTTGTTTACAGGTCAATTGCTGATGGACTATCTGGGCGCACTGAAGCTTGCCAGACAAGAAGGCATTAGTGATGAGGAATTCAAAATTAGGTGGGACGAAGAGAAAGCCCAAAACCGAGAACAAAGGGCTATCGAACGAGAAGAAAAGGAGCGCGAACGAGAAGAAAAGGAGCGCGAACGAGAAGAAAAGGAGAAGGAAAGACAATTTGAAAGGGAGAGAATGGAATGCGAACGGGAACTAGCCAAAAACGGGTGTCACAATGGTAAAGGGAATGGAAAATCTGCTGCCCCGAAGGTACCTAAAATTGCCATTTTTGATGACTCGCGCGAGGATCTCGACTCGTATTTGAAAAGATTTGAAAGACTCGCGCAGGCAAATGATTGGGAAGAAGACACCTGGGCAGACATGTTAGGGGCATTGTTAACTGGCAGGGCGTTAGATGTTTATTCCGGTCTCAGCGATGAAGACAGTAGGGATTACGAGAA
This sequence comes from Onchidella celtica, assembly GCA_963931925.1. Taxonomy (NCBI): domain Eukaryota; kingdom Metazoa; phylum Mollusca; class Gastropoda; order Systellommatophora; family Onchidiidae; genus Onchidella; species Onchidella celtica. The sequence continues at coordinate 13,878,303 of OZ007570.1, read as the reverse complement.
GGTAAAGAAGGTGTTGTTCAAGAAGTATCACCTCACGGCAGAGGGTTATAGGCGTAAGTTTAGGGAGAGTCGTCTAGATAAGGACGAAACTTATACGCAGCTGTCCGTGAGATTGCAGAGATATTTTGAGAGGTGGGTAGACCTCTCAGAGGCAGAGAGAACTATGGAAGGGATTACGGATCTGTTAGTCAGGGAGCAGATGTTGAAGATTGTCGACTGTAATCTTTCCATATATTTGAAAGAGAGGGACCCCAAGTCCGTGCATGAGTTAGTTGAGATGGCGGACTTGTATAGTGAGGCTCATCAGTCGAAGCGAGGGCTGGAGCAACAGCAGAAGTCAGGTAAGAGGGTTGAGGAGAGCAGAAGTAAGGGTTTAGGAGTGAGTAAACCGGTATGCTTCAACTGTGGCTCTCCCAATCACCTGAGTAGGCAGTGTGACCAGGGCAGGACGAAGAAGGGTGCTGCTGCCACTGTCGAGGACAACCGAGGTAAGTCCCAGCGTGAGAGTGGGCGTGGTTGTTTTGTGTGTGGGTCACTTCTCCATATTGCGAGATTCTGTAGGAAGAGACAGAAAGAGACGACCGCAGTCGTACTAACCAGCGATGAGGAAGCCGATGACAGTCAGTGGGAGTCATCGGGCAGGGCGAATACTCAACCAGGGGCTGAGCAGAGTGTTGGGCCACAGACCTTCATTTCTTGGGAGACGGAAGGTAAGAGTATTGAGTTAGAAGGTTCGACAGAACATGAGCCCGAAGACGATGTTCCGGAGAATGATTTATCCGCTCCATTTTTGGAGAAGGGGAGGATAGGGGATAAAGAGATTACTATCCTTCGTGACACGGGATGCACGTGTGCGATTATAAAAAGGGACAAACTGCCTCCTAACAGCTTAACTGGGAAGAACAGGAGTTATGTCCTGATGGACGGGACGAGAAGGTCTGCTCCTGTCGCGGAAATGTGGGTAGAAACCCCATTTTATACTGGGCTTCTCAAAGCGCTAGTAGTGGAAGACCCAGTGGCCGATTTGATTATAGGAAACATAAAGGGGGCGTCTCTTGAGAAGATAAGTGTGGTACTCACGCGATCTCGCAAGGTGGAGATTGACAAGGAAGAGCATGAGTGTGAGAATGCGAGTGCGAAAGTGAGTCAGACCACAGATAATGAGGAGGCCAAGGGCAACTCAACGGAGGAGGTAAGGGTAGGGGCCAAGATAGGGGAACTCACACCAGGTGAGATAGCCCGGGCCCAGAGAGAGGACGAAACTTTGAGAGTTTTAAGGGAGAGAGCCACGTTGGAGCAATCGGCTGAGGTAGGTACTCACATAAAGGAGAGTAAGGGAATTTACTATCGGGTAAAGAAGGCCGGGGCTGGACGTGCTGATGTGGAGCAGTTGTTGGTACCTAAGCAGCACCGAAGTGAGCTGATGAAGATAGCTCACGAAGGAGTGTTCGGGGGACACTTAGGAATTTCGCGCACACAGGACAGAATAATGCAGTCGTTCTTTTGGCCTGGGATAGGTGCGGACGTAAGTCGTTTCTGTCGATCGTGTGACGCGTGTCAAAGGACATCCAATAAAGGTAGGGTGACAAAGGTACCCCTAGTGCCGACACCCCTGATCGACACGCCCTTTTCGCGCGTCGCCATAGATTTGGTTGGTCCACTTCCGCGTACGGAACATGGGAGATCGCGTTATATTTTGACGCTAGTAGATTATGCCACGCGTTTCCCGGATGCCGTAGCCTTAAGGGGGATATCAGCTGAGCAGGTCAGTGAAGCGTTAATGGAAATATTTTCTCGGTTAGGCATACCAAAGGAAATAGTTTCAGATAGGGGATCACAGTTTACCGGTGAGCTGATGAGAGAGGTCAGTGCACTTCTCAAAACGAAACAGATATTCTGCTCGCCCTACCACGCGATGGCCAATGGTCTGTGTGAAAGATTTAACGGAGTGCTGAAGAATATGCTTCGCCGAGTAGCTCATGACAGACCCAAGGACTGGGACAGAATGTTGTGTCCACTGCTGTTCGCGTATCGCGAAACCCCACAGGCCAGTACAGGTTTTTCGCCGTTTGAACTAGTGTTCGGTCGCCCTGTGAGAGGACCACTTGCAATACTGAAGAATCTGTGGACTGGGGAAGCGGAGTCAGAAACGAGGTCATCGTACGAATACGTGGTAGATATGAGGGAACGATTGGAGGATGCCATGAAAGTCGTAGCCGAGAACAGCAGCGTCGAAAAACACAGGCAGAAGAAATACTACGATAGGGGGGCCAAACAGAGGAAATTCCAAGTGGGCGATTCCGTCCTCATACTTCTCCCAAGTGACGGATCGAAACTACAGATGACTTGGAAAGGGCCTTACAAAGTAGAAGAGCAGAGAGGGTCAGTGAACTACATGGTGAACGTCAAGGGGAAGAGACGACTGTATCACGCGAATATGCTGAAGAAGTATATTGAGAGGGAAGACGAACAGGAAAACACAGAGGCAATAGCTGCAGCTATAATTGACGAGACCGATGAAGGAGAGGAAGCGACTTCGATGCCTCTGGAGACAGTCATGCCTAAGCTAGAACAGACCGAAACCTACAGGGATGTACAGTTAGGGGACACGCTAGATCAGGATCAGAGAGAACAGATGCAAGAGCTCATGGAAGAATACAAAGATATATTTACCGATGTACCGGGGCTCACTGACCTGATCAAGCACAAAATCCCATTGCTAGATCAAAAACCTGTGAAGGTAAGACCCTACCAACTACCGTACTCAACTAGAGAAGCTGTCAATGCTGAGGTAGGCAAGATGCTTGCGGCCAGAATCATCGAACCGTCCGAGTCCCCGTACAATAGTCCAATTGTATTAGTTAAGAAGCCCGATGGTCAACATCGTTTCTGCAACGACTACAGGCGGCTAAATGTTGTGACTGCCGATGACGCCGAACCGATGCCTGAGGTAGAAGCCATTATTTCCAATCTAGCGGAGGCAAAATATTTCACCAAGCTGGACTTGACAAAGGGCTTTTATCAAGTTCCGATGGCCGAGGAAGATAAACACCTGACGGCGTTCGCCACACCGTTTGGGCTATACCAGTACAGGGTCATGCCGTTCGGGTTGAAGGGATCCCCCGCCACATTTAACAGGCTCATGAGGAAAGTATTAAAAGATGCTGGCGAAGGGGTAGATGCATTTGTAGACGACTGTCTTATACACAGTGCAAATTGGCCTGACCACTTGGAACGTTGTCGGAATGTCTTCGAGCGACTGAGACGGGCAAATTTAAAAGCTAGACCTACCAAGACGCTAATAGGGATGACAGAAGTCGAGTACTTAGGCCATAAGCTGGGACAGGGGACTGTAAGACCGCAGGAGAGTAAGGTGCGAGCCATTGTCGACTGTGACCGACCGACGACCAAGACACAAGTGAGGAGTTTCCTGGGGCTAACGGGGTACTATCGGAAGTTTGTACCAAATTACAGTGCAATCTCGGCGCCGTTGTCAGACCTCACAAAGAAGTCCCAGGGCACAAAGTTCGCGTGGGGACACGCGCAGGAGAACGCGTTCAATGCCCTAAAAATTTGTTTGAGTTCCGAGCCGATACTACGGATGCCAGACTGGAACAAGGAACTGATTCTCCAGACAGACGCATCTAACCTTGGAGTGAGTGGCTGACTACTTCAAGAAGACGAGGGTACGAAGTATCCAGTTGTATATGTTAGCAGAAAGTTGAAACCTGCGGAGAAGAACTACTCAACAATTGAAAAGGAATGCCTGGCCATAGTTTTCGCCGTTAGTAAGTTGCAGGCGTATCTGTATGGGAGAAACTTCGTGTTAGAGACGGACCACCGACCTCTAACTTGGATGCGAACTAAAGACCAGAAGAACGCGAGGGTAACTAGATGGAACCTGGCGCTGCAACCATATAACTTTCGAGTCAGCAACATCAGGGGGCGAGACGCTCTATGGGCCGACACTCTATCTAGATTACCAGTAGATTAATAATTTTATTAGCCGATTTTGCCAGGGAAAATCGACTTAAGTGGGGGCGATTGTAACAGGGCGACAGACAGGCAAGGTATAGCTAGCGTGGGAAGATAGCTAACGGCGGGGAGACAGAGTTATTGTAGGCCAGAGGGGGAAAGTAGCCGATGCAACTGAAGCGCTTTGACACCCGAAAAGGGTAGTGTTTACTTGACCGCCGTACTTGTCGATCAGATCACCTGGGAATTGCTTGGGGGGTAGAGCTGTTTCAATAGTATTTGACGTGGAGCCGACGGGGGTGGCTATTAGGATAACTAATGTACACTCGGTGAGCGTCTTGGGACGCTACCTGACTGGGTATAAATCCCCGAACGCTCCTTCCAACTTCAGACCGCTGAGAGCACTCACCAGCTTCGTGCCGAAGAGGAGACCACAACCGCAACTGTAACTTTGTACTAGTCTTGTGAGTGGGGAAGGTCAGGGAACCCGCAAACATCCTTTGTCAGAGCGTGGTATCTTTGGTATCTTGTCGGCATTTGGGCTGTTGCTGAGTGGTAAGTTAATTGTACGATGTATGTGTATTTTACTTAATGTTCATGATTGTAGAACCTAAATCTAGTGGGTTTACTTTGGTATAACTACTGCCTCTGAGAGAGTCACGGAAACGCCGTTATATATATGTTACGAAACCTTATAGGATGGGGTCCGTTAGAGAGAGCGTTATTCTTCGTGGGGAACGTGTAAATATCATTAAAACTGTATTGATCGTTTATTCTATTGCCTATATGGGAGCCTATGGAGTATGGGAGCTGCAGCCTGACTTATAACAGTGTCAGCGGTTAAAAGTGTTAATGATGAATATCCGTCATGGAGTAAGTATGGAAGTCATGCCTTCCAGCAGTAGATTAGGACTTTGCGATTGTTTTTCTACAGAGGAGGAAGAACAACACCTTCTTGGCTTCTCAACTTCTTGTACTTTGATTAACGACATCGTGGCTTCTTGGCTTCCCGACCTATTGGTACCTGCCGATACCTGTTGATCTAACTGCGCAGTCAAGCCAGGGTAGAGAGGAAGAACCAGTGCCCAGATAGCGCCATACACCCCTAAAGGAGAGGTTTCCTTATGCTGAATGTTCCCATGTGTTTTATAAAATGTGCTAGAAATTGAATATTACGAAGCCATTTAATTAGCATGTACTGATTTGCATCAACTTCATTCCATCGAAATTCACATGAAATTGTATGACCTATGTTCCTATTATTATTGAATGAATTAATAATTATTGTATATATGTAAACAATACAGATATCGTTTGTTATAACTTATAGAAGAGAGATAGTCGATTATTTAGTGTGTTTGTGCCGTGCCCATCACGGCTGGTGTCAGAAGAAAGTTAGTGAGAGAAAGTGGAAACATCACAGGCAGTTCAGTCAGTTTTCCAGACACCAAGCAAAGCCATAATGGGCAATCACATAATTATACTAGAAGTACAACCAGGAAGTCAAGCGAAAGAAAGTCTTGGATGTCAAAGGGGCCATCCGAAAAGTGGGCATGCTCGGAATGGGGTGGGGCAGCATACGGGGGAGGGGGGGGGGAGTCTGTAAAGCTTTGCAGTTGCGGTGATGAATTGAACAGCTCTGTTTTATTTTATTTTTTTTTTAACAAAGTAAGTTGTAGGGTTAGATCTATATTATAAACACCAAATTTTAATCTAGGCTGGGTCTCTAATGAAACACGGGAAACAGTTCGTGACAAATTCCATTTCAGGTTTCAGAAAATCAGGGCCTTGTCAAGGACGTTCGTCATTTTAAATTACTGACCATACACTCGTACAAGGGAGGAGCGGGAGGAGGTAGTTAGTAGAGGCCAAAAATTATGAAAAGCGCACAGAAAAAAAAGGGAGTGGGGGGGGGGGGAAGGGGTCAGAAATCACCAAAATCGAGATTTACGTACTTTATGGATGGCTCCCAAAGCTAACAGAACAGAAAAGCCGAAAGGAAGGGGAAAAAAAGCCGTGACCACACTGATTTAAAAAAAAAAAAAAAACAGTCAGGAAGAAAGAAATCCGCCATGCCTAGTCTGTTGTTGTATCGACATTAGTCTGATCAAAACCAGATCACTCACCGCTGTGAGGACATTTTCTTTGCTGTACAAACTCTGCTGTTCTACCACAAAATACTGTAATTATGTTTAGATGCCATTCTAGTTCAAATTCGCTTTTTAACTTCATATTATAGAACGAAAATGTGTTCTATCTTTCCTCGTCTGACTTGTAATTTCTCTCTCTCTCTCTCTCTCTTCCTCTCTCCTTGGCTGTCTCTTTCTCTCTCCCCGTCTCACTTTCTCTCTCTCTCTCTTGTCTCTCTCTCTCCTACGCCCTCTCTTCTCACACACACTCTGACATTGGCTGTGTCTATCCCTCTGTCTGTCTGTCTGTCTCTGTCTTTCTCTCTCCCTGTCTCCCTCTCTCCCACGCCCTCTCTTCTCACACACACTCTGACATTGTCTGTCTATCTGTCTGTTTGTCTGTCTGTCTGTCTCTGTCTCTCTCTCTCTCTCTCTCTCCCTCTGTCTGCGTGTGTGTGTGTATGTTGAATAGGTTCTTTTGACCACCACAAAATAGATTAGGACAATGAGATATATTTCTTGTAAAATACGATTCTTGCTTACGAAACAGTCTTTTTCCATAAACGGGCAAAATTTCCCCCGAGGCCTCACAGTGCAAAGGGATATCGATAGACATGAACTGGGTTTTTGTCCTGTTCTGTTCTGTATTCTCGTATCCGCCCAAACTGTCATTTTGTCCTCAATTATCTGTGTCTCCTTCCAAGAGGATACCCGATCTCTTCTGTTTGCCTCGTCTGAGAATAATTAATGAACTGTCTGTCGGTTATCTGAACTGGTAAGACATTTTCTGTGTAGATAGTGCCAGAGTCTTTGACAGCTGCCCTGAAAGCGTCACTACGCCTACAGAATTCGGTGCCAGAGATCCGCCCTCTGTGTATTGTCTTGTGTCAGATGCTCCCCGTTAGTGAGGCCTCTAGTGAGTCAAAGCAGTGACACCGTATTTATAGCAAAAAGTGCACCAGTTGCTATACTTTTAAGCTAACATCGGCATATTAAACTTATCCTGCCCACCTCTTTCCCACATCTGTGGTGTTTCTCCGTAGGCCTGTAGCATCTATCTATCTATCTATCTATCTATCTATCTATCTATCTATCTATCTATCTATCTATCTATCTATCTATCTATCTATCTATCTATCTATCTATCTATCTGTCTGTCTCTCTTTCTGTCTATCTATCTATCTATCTCTCTTTCTATCTATCTATCTATCTATCTATCTATCTATCTATCTATCTATCTATCTATCTATCTATCTATCTATCTATCAGTCTATCTATCAGTCTATCTCTCTATCTATCTATCTATCTGTCTATCTATCTATCTATCTATCTATCTATCTATCTATCTATCTATCTATCTATCTATCTATCTATCTATCTAGGTCTGTGTGTCTGCGAGTCTGTATCTGTATAATATAATATTCGATGTAGATAGACATGATCACTAACAACGACCAATCAGAGCTTGAATTGAAGAACGCCCACCCAGGCCCAAGGAGACCAACACTTACCACTCCCAGGGCAACCCAAACCCCAGAAATTCCCACCTCGTCACCCCCCCCCCTCCCCCGCATACAGAAGCTGTAACACAAACTAATATTACCATCATTATAATGCCGCACACACGGACACCGCAGAAAGCACAAGGGATCTAACCCTTCCCACCGCCTTGCAGACAAGTGAACTAGATCTACCGACCCGCTGGCAAAAGAAGAAAAAATTAATATCGTGCAAAAAAAGTCCATAAAACACAATTTTGTCAGTTGTACCATCTGGCAGCTCAAAGTTTTATCTACTTTACACGTTCCATACTTCCTGTTTCTTTCGAATTTCTCGTACCACGATCGTAATTGAAGTTAAAATTTATCACGATGTCGCTGATGAGCAATCTACGTGGATCTTCCTTTCAGCCACACAGGAAATTCTCTGGGTTGTCTCGTCCGCACGGGCCTTTTTCCGGTCAAATTTTTAACTTCACTTTTATGACTGTGACCTTGTTGATACGAATCTGAGGACTGAAAGCTAGCCCAACGTCAGATAACTGAAACAACTGTGAAAGGCGTAAAGTGGCCGTTACCATGGCGACGAGCCATCAGACTCAAACGCTAACTCGAACCCGGGATCTCATGGAAACTAAATGCTATGGCGTCACAATCCAACTGGTTAGCAGATCAAAATCTGCTGATGCGGTGCTGACCTTATAACTTCATAATTATCAATATCTTTTTTTACATTGTTTCTTTTTCATTTTACTCGTTTTCTTCTTCTTCTTCCCCTAGGTTCTAGGAAAAGATAACTGAAAAACACTCCGCCCTCACGAAAGAAGCTTCAGATAATTTGATATTTATTAACTAAAATGTAACAGCGAAATTTTTAACTTGCTGACCCGAAAAAAATCAAAAATTTTTATGAAAACGAAAAAGAATTCAAAGAAGCTTCTCAGCCAACAATCCGACATCACCCCGAATACGAAGGATTGACGTCAAGTTTGCTCATTAAAATGACGTCATTTCATCGCAGATCTGATGGTTACGACGTTACGCCGCCGTCGATTTGATGTAGGAAGTCCGCCCATACCGTTATCCTACCTAAGGAAATGCTGTACAAATCTACATCGGTTAGACTAAGGGATGGTGACTGGGTTAAGATAAAGATCGGGTCAAAATAGTATGTTACCACTCGCTCAAGATTGCTCTAGAAAATTACGGTCTGATGTTTGTAACTTGCCACCTTCCTTATCGAAAGAGATTTTGGACTTCAGATCACTTGTGTTCAGTGATCCCCGGTTGTGTCACTCAGCCAAACCAGACTTTTTAAACATTCCGTCTCTTTTTCCTAACGTCTCTAGCTTTTATAAAAGCCATCCATTGTCTGTTTAGTCTGAAATTAGACCCCTTCAGACAGCTTGTCGACTCTGTTCTGTTGAAGAATGTCGCATCTCCGAGGCTCTTACAGGAGGCCAGACATTATTGTACTGCATCTGTTCACTGACAGGTCGCCTTGTTCCCCCGTGAGAGGTTACTAATTAAATATTCTTATTCTTGACATTCCGTCAGCCTAAAGTAGACATGATGATGCTATTATCTCCGTTTGCTAGATAACATTTTGAAAGGTTTTCATTCGTGGAGATGACATTATGAAGTTTGCATTGTGGGGGGTGTCCGTCAGTCAAGGGTTGCACGGCTCCACCGCCTACTTGCAGGTATAATAATCGATTATAGGGCAGAACAGGAATAAGACCCTGGGAAAATGAGCCCATATTCAACAGGAGTTTAGATCTATCACTTTACTTTCCTCTCTACACAACTTTACCAAGCCTGTCACATGTTTGATACTGATTACGCAACACGCAATATTAAATTCCTTTGAGGCTGATAATTGTCACATTATTAGAAGTTTTTAAGCTGTTTTTTTATTGTTGTTATTATTTTTTCTACTTGAGGGTCGAGTTGCTCTACACTTAACACACAAAGTGTTCTAATATGTAGCTAATCGATTGGGAACACATTTTTTTAAAGTGTGTGTTATTGTATTTTTAGCGAAGATACATTACATGCTGTACGTAGTCGGAGGTACACTATAATCATACTATAATTATAATAGTTGAACGTGGAGATTTTACATGCCATCTGCTGAATGGACTTTGAAACCATCTCCATCCTTTGTGTCTAAATCTTATGGCCGCTAACATTTCTGTATCAATATTTGGGAAAAACGATGGACTTACAACATTAAAGGCGGCTGCAGAACCCAGCAGCGCTCAGATTTACAAATACCCCCGAGACATCCAGAAGAGGGTGGGGGATTTGGAGTGTGAGTGTGTGGGGGGGGGGGGGGTCTGAGTTTGAATATTACGGCGCGTCGGCCACGACAACAGCCAGTCTGCGCCTTTCACAGTATATTTGATACTCTATTCTTGTTTCGCATTCAGAACTTCTAGATTTCACAAACTGAATTAAATAGTTCCAGTTCCGTATTAATTTTATTACACTTGTAAAATTCTCAAAATTTGTTTTGTGTAAATCTGAAAAGTATTGTTTAAATGATAAAGGGAACGTTGAGGAAAGGGAGAGAAAGGAGATAGAACATTATCTACAGATGGCTGGAGAGGAGGGGTGAGAATGTAGATGTTTTACAGTAAATGATGAGGACAAAGTCAAGAGTAATTATTGCTACTTCCGGCTAATCACGAACATGAATTCACCGTTTGTGTGTGCAATAGACTTGTGACACGGCTACCCATGTTTGATTTCATCTACTGCTAATTGATCCACAAACGTCCATTATCACGGCAGTACACCAGGGACTGTTTGAGAAGGTTTGACCACTCTAAATATTTGCCCTGGTCAGTGTGAGAGTAATGGAAGCAGGACGGAATGCTTTTATTTAGTGCCACCCTGATAGGTTGAAAGTTGGCATTCCTTCCTCTTCTTCTGCATCGTTTTGATGTTTGCGGCCAAGTGGGGGAGGGGGGAGGGGGGAAGGGAGGGCGAGAGAGAGAGTGAGACAGAGAGACCATTTTATCTAGAATCGTCCAGATGTCCGCAGAATATGGCCGCAAAAGGCCGCAGCTTTTTATGGAGTAGATCCGTATTTGGTTTAAGACTGTCATGTCACTGTCCAATGTGAAATAGTTACAGTTCCATACAAACGGATACGATGAGTTAATTCCTGGCGGTGTTTGACATATATTTAACTGTTTATTTATTTACTTTTGGCGTTGTCAGTACTATTAGTTACTAGACGCGGTAGCAGCAGAATCAACAGTTGAAGCAACCGTAGTAATGCTAGTACTGGACCTAGTAGTGGCAGTGCCGGATTTACCAGTAGGCCGGGTAGGCTGAAGCCCTAGGGCCTCAAAATCTGAGGGGGCCTCAAAATCTGAGGGGGCCTAGCTCTCTATTTTAGAATGGCCGTCGGTATTACATGAATCTGGCGGGAGAAGGGGGAGTGGAGAAAGGTCAGCCAGGGTATAAATGTGAATGACTGAGCCTCGGCACGTGACAAGCTAAAGCAAAAGGGCGGGGTGGGCATTGCAAAGTGTGGAATTTTAAACACTATCATCACTATTGGTGTTACTCAAATTATTTAAAACACTTCCATCTTCCCGTAGGTGTGAAAGTGGGAGATTGGGAGGGGTCTCACAGCTAAAATAGCCTCGGGCCTCTCTTCATCTAAATACGGCCCTGAGTAGTGGCAGCAGAGTTAAGGTTTGGCCACACAAAAAAAAAAAAAAGAAGAGAGGTTGAATGTTACAAAGTCCAGCATAAGAAACAATAAAAACTTACAATGAACCAGGCTTAAAAAAGGAAAAATTAACAACACAGGCTGTCGGCCACTTGGACCTTCTTCAGGGAGAAAAGAACAGGTACAATATTACAAAACAGAACTGTTAAAAAAATGAAAGAAACCTTTCTTTAAATAGCGGCCACTTAATTTAGCGTGAGTTCTTTCACCAAAAAAAAAGGCATGTCCTTCTCTGCGCGGCACTCCACACTCTGTTGCCAGCGCAAAATAGAGATACTAGTTCCCTATTCTGTGGTCACCACCTCAAAGATTTTGTGTGTGCGTTTTTAGAAAAAAATATTTACCCAGCCAGCATACCTATGTCAGTCCGGCGTAGATTTGTATAGGATTTCCGTAGGGTTGGTAAGATTACTGCAGGGGCGGATTCCCTACATGATATGGTAACCATCGGATCTACGTAGTAAGAACAATGTTATTCCTATGTGCAAACTTGACATCAGTCTTACGCGTTGGATTTTGGTAGTGTTGCAGGCTAAGCAGTAGCGGTAGCAGCAGTGGTAACTGTAGTAGTAGTTTGACTGTTAGTGCTGACGAACAGCTTTCTCACTATCCTAGCACCCCTAGGTGGCACGGTGGTGTAGAGTCAAGTTTCTCACCTCTCACACCGAAGGTACAGGGTTCGATCCCCAGTCGGTGCCGGTATGCTGGAATTTTGGGGAATTTTCCTGTCCCTGATCCTATGGTAGTAGGACCGACCACCTCGTCTTCTCAGATAAGGACGGAAAACTCGGATGGCCCTTGTGCACGTTGCGCACGTTAAAGATACCTCGGCAGTTGGAAGTCAAGAAAAGGAGACTGGACAAGGCCGGCTGTCCTGGTAAAATTTTAAAGAATAAACTAATCCCTATCACTCACCCACCACCTCAAATGGAATCAAATAAGTATACAAATTATAATTAGTAATAGTTCGTCCATCAGGTATGATGATGACCTTAACAACACCAGAGGAATAAAGAACAGAAATTGTTGAGAATTTCAACACATGGACAATAAAGAGAACTAAAGGACACAGAGGACAGAATGGAAAGACTGTTCTTTCACGACTTATGGCTTCTCATGTGACTGATAAGTCCTATTTTTGCCCTGCAGAAACTTCCGCATAAATGACAAGAGTGCTCCGTTGGTTCAGTACCACTGGGCCTTTTCTTGCGCCGTTCTCTTTTTTTGATAGCCTGCTGGACTCTGTCAGCTTCCCATGCTTTGCTGCCTCTGGTAAGGGCCGCCCTCCAATTTGCACGATCAAGCGAGAGCTTTTCCCACACTCACATCAATGGCAAAGGCCTTCAGTGATTGCTTGAGAGTGTCTTTGTAACGTCTCTTTGGGGCCCCAACATTCCTCGTTCCATTGGAGAGCTCAGAGAAGAAGATTTGCTTAGGGAGTCTGGAGTCGGGCATTCTGACAACATGTCCTGCCCAACGTAGCTGAATTTTTTTCAGGTGGCAGAAGATGCTCAATTCCTTGGCACGATTGAGGACCTCAGTGTCTGGAATTTTATCCTGCCATTTGATCCTTAGGATCTTTCTAAGGCAGGCCAGATGAAAGTGATTTAGCTTTCTGGCATGCGATTGGTACACTGTCCAGGTTTCAGCCCCATAGAGTAGGGTGGGAAGGACCACAGCATTGTACACTTTCAGCTTAGTGTCTGTGCGAATGCCGGCAACATCCCATACTCTCTTTCGAAGCCTGCCAAATGCAGAGCTGGCTTTGCTGATTCTTGAGAGAATTTCAGTATCAACACGAGCCGCGGAAGACAGTGTACTGCCAAGATAGGTGAAGTTCTCCGACACCTTCAGAAGACTGTCATGGACTTTGATATTTGGGGTCACAGGATACTTGTCGTCTGGAGTAGGCTGATGGAGCACTTCCGTCTTCTTTGTGCTTATTGTGAGGCCAAAGTTGTCACAGGCACTAGAGAACTTATCAACACAGTTTTGCATGCTATCCTCATCGTGTGCCAGAAGTGCACAATCATCAGCAAATAGTAGGTCACAGACTTGAGTACTTTTGGTTTTGGTGTTTGCCTGAAGTCTCCTGAGGTTGAATAGACTGCCATCAGTTCGGTACTTGATGCTTACCCCTTGAGGAGGAGAGCTAAATTATAATTACAAGAAGAAGAAAAATACAAAATCAAGCTACAAGGAGGTGCAAATGCTTAGGCCAGAGATCCTCCGAAAGGAAATAGACCTCAAAACAAACATTCTCCCATCCCTCTGTTTCTCAGTCATTCTCTTTTCTTGGACTCCTCACACCTCTTTCTAGATTCTGCTTATGTTCGTCGATGTTTCCTTCATGAAGCCGGCCGGTCCATGGCCGTACAACCCAAGATTCAATAGACGTGTCTCCCTCTATGACCTCTGCGGTTACCGTTCCTGACCAAACAAAGCGTGGCGGATTAATTCCCCTTGATTACAGAGTTGATCAAGGGCAAGAATCACTCAAAATATGTTACTGCACGCCTGGCGCAGATGTAAACAGCGAAGTAGGTTAAACACAGAGGTCACTGGCCTTTCATTTCTTCACTTCGTTTCACCGTCCTTTCATTTCGTATTCTGTCTTTGGAAATAGAATATAAACAGAATAAATAGAATTCTGGTCCTTTCAATTTTGTGTGTCAATCTGTTTTAGTTACGTTTTTGGTTCCTTGTGTGTTTTCTTTCTTCATTCCTTTCTTTCTTCTTTCTTGCCTTTTCCTTCCTTCTTCATTTCTTTCTTCTTGGTGAACCAAAGAAGAAGAAGAATTTCCTTCCTTTTCCTTTTTTCTTTCGTTCTGTCCGCCTGTCTGACCTTCTTTTCCTTCTTTTACTTCTTTTTCGTTCTTTCGTTTTCTCTTTCTTTCTCTCTTTCTTCCCTTCTGTCTTTCTTTCTTTCTCTTTCTTTTGTTTTGTCTTCCTTCTTTTTTTGCCCCCCTTTCCTTCTGTACCATAAATACATTTAAATATTTACTCCATCTTTCGTTTCGTTTTTTTTTCTTTCTGTCTTTCTAAATCCCTTCTTTCATTCATTTTTTCTTCTCTAAATTCCCATGCCCTTTTTCACCTACTGTCCATCTGTTCTTAACGTCTCTCTCTTTCTTCCCTTCTCCTAAATTTCTCAGACCACTCCGCCTTCAGACGCCAGCAAATCCTCCAGCGCCAACCGCATCAGTAATGCATTTATCCGTCCCTCTGGTCCGCTTTCCCGGCCACTTCATGTCATTTTAAACTGGCCAGTCCGGTCCCTGTACCTGGGGGGTTTCGCTGGCAAAGCTGTGCAACGGACGTCTAGATAGATAGATAGATAGACAGACGGGTGGATGGACAGACAGGCAAATAAACAGACGGACGGACCTAATGTGGAACTTATTATTATAGTGTAGGGTTGTGGGAGGACGGGTAGATGGGTCGACATACGAACAAACTGATAGTTGGATGAGTGGATGGATGGGCGGATGGATGGGCGGATGGATGTATGGGTGGATGGATGGATGGATGGATATACGGGCGGATGTGACATTGGATGGATAAGGATGGCTGGATGGATGGATGTACGGGCGGGTGTGACATTGGATGGATAAAGATGGATGCATGCATGCATGCACGGATGGACTAACAGACAGAGTGAAAGAGGGGGAGATACAGACAGACAAACTGATAAAAAACATTCATTTACTGATTCATAGACAGATAGAGATAGAGAGAAGGAGATAAACGAGGAGAATGGCCTCCTGTAGAGAAAAGCATTCAGCCAAATCTTATTGATACACCAACATCGGGCATTGAGTGACATGAGAGACTAATGGAAGCGCTTTCTCTTGTCAAACGCCAAGGTCACCACACGAGCAGTGCTCTCTATGGAACGCCGTGTGTGTCAGACACGCTAAATGAAGTCTGAGGCTCTGCAAGACAGACTTCAAACGAACCTCTCAGAATGAAGACTCTAGTCAGACCCCTGAAGTGTCCACTGATGTAAATGTTGTGAAGTCGTAGAAAAAACAGTATTGGCTGTTTTAGGGAACTGTTTGTGTGAGGCATATAGATGAAGATTAAGGAAGTCATCGGAAGACTAACAGACGGATGGGGGAAGGGGGGATAAAATAGGGAAAAGAAACTATCAGCGTTTTCTCTTTTCTTTTGTTTGCAATTTTTACGTCTCTTTTCAACACAAGGCCCGGACTTCGTTCCAGTCGTCGTCAGTGAGTACGTGCTTGAAAGACAGCCAGAAATGAGTGAATTTGGACCACGTTATGAGCAGGATTCGAACCTGTGACGTCTTGCATTGGGTCAAGGATTCTTGTCCCAGGGCATGATTACGCACGCAGAAACAGCTTGTGAAATGTATCCATGGCGTCAGACTTTGATTTGTTGACAATAGTACAATTCTGAAGGCTTCTGTTTTGTCTGTGCTCATCAAACCTGTTGATAGGGTTTCTTGATATGTTCTATTGGTTTGTTTCACTTACGTCATCAGAAATTTTGTCGCTGACTGCAGGTCTTTTAGCGATCCCAAGCCAATGCACAGCGGCTGGGCATGCGCTCTTGAAAAGTTTTGTTGTTTTTGTTTGTTTTTTTTTTTGCACGGCGACTGAACATGCACACTTGCAAAAGTTTGTTGTTGTTTTTCGGCATGGCGACTGAGCCTGTACACTTGAAAAGTTGTGTATTTTTGGCACGGCGGTTGGGCATGCGCACTAGCATATTTTTGTGGGGGTTTTTTTGCACGGCCGCTGAACATGCGCACTTGCGAGGTTTTTTTTTTTTTTTTTGGCACAGCGGCTTACCATGCACATTGGCAAAGATTTGCTGCAATCCAAAAAGAAGAATTGAAACTCTTAAGCTGGGTTCTCATGTATACGGAAACGGATACGTCAAAGAGCCTTCAAGTAGTGAAATAGAAAGAATGTTTCCGCACGCCGTTTCCGTACACACGGAAACACTTTCATTTTATTATATGAGGGATTTTTTGCCGTCTCCGTTTCCGTACACATGAGAACCCAGCTTTAGGAGTACTAAACATAATCATTGGCCTTGGAAATTCTGACGAAAGACGAAATATAATTCAAAATTTCACAGGAGCACAAATTCTGTCACCAATTCAATGATTCCAAGATGTATTTCACTCACGATACAAGACTGACTTAGTCCTGGATTTAAAATGCACACCACGCGAAATTTGCTCCTTTCTGTGGAGTATACCAAGTGTACAGCACGTCTTTCTCCTCAGGCAACTGATGAGCAAACACTGAGATAAACACACATATTGACAAGCGGTCAGACTCGATTTCTTCAAGTCTGGGACCATCAGAAAAGCAGCAGGTCGCAAGATCAAACCCGCTGTTGGACCCACAAAAGGGATATACGACCATTAGGACCATCGAAGGGGACAAGCAATTCATCTCCGATGGCCACAGAACGTTTCTGGTCTAGCTGGCTGGGAAATCACGTCACAGACGGTCTTAACACTTTCACAAACTCCTGGCTAGAACGTGACATCTTATCATGTTTTAACCCTTTGGAGTAGAGTTTTTTTTATGTCACATGTTACTCGCCTTTACCTTCCTACTAGAAGATTGGAAGGGGGGGGGGGGGTACCAGGATACCGCGAGAGAGAAAGAGAGAGAGAGAGAAAGAGAGAGAGAGAGCGAGAGAGAGGGAGGGAGGAAGGGAGGGAGGGGGGAGAGAGGGTGACCTGCCTACCTACCTACATATATATCTCTATCTATCTACCGATCTATCTATCTATCTATCTATCGATCTATCTATCTATCTATCTATCTATCTATCTATCTATCTATCTGTCTATCTATCTATCTATGTATCTATCTGTCTGTATGTCTGTCTGTTTATCTATCTATCTATCTATCTATCCATCTAGCTATCTATCTATCTATCTATCTATCTATCTATCTATCTATTTATCTGTTTTTGCCCGTCTACCTGGCCTTCTGTCTGATAGACTGACTTTCTCTGTCTGTCTATATTGTTTGTCTATTTATACATCTACCAGTCCATCCGTCTGTCTGTCTACCTGACTTTCTGTCTGTCTGTCTATTACTTTACACCGCGCTACCTGACCAACCAGAACTAATGAACTCTGCATCTGACTACCTTTATCTAGAGTCTATCCCATTGTCTGCTCATCTTCAGAAGCATCTGATTCTGAAAATGAGGTCGGTTACCGGTCTGGACGTTGTCCTCTAAATCTCTTAATGACCCTCGACACACTGGGAGATAGTTAGCTCTTTAAAAATGTGAAGATCATTGAATGCTCCCTGTCACTCATCCAGCCACCTAAACATAATTCTGTCGTGTTACCCAAAAAAGCTGGCAACCAAGAACAGAGAAGAGATCCAGATGAAGACCAGCAGGAAGCTGGCAGGATGACCACTGAAGGCAATCCATGTCGAATTCACTTTTTACCATCACTTTATAGAATGAAGTTTTTTCTGTTGTTCTTCTTCTTCTTTTCCTTCCTCTAGTCATTAATCATCCACTGCAGCATGCAGCTCTCTGCAGATTTCTTCCTTAGATTCTATCCTTTGCCTGTCTCTGCCATGTTGTGTGTGCTCTCATGCCTTCAGTGGTCATCCTGCCAGCTTCCTGCTGGTCTTCATCTGGATCTCTTCTCTGTTCTTGGTTGCCAGTCAGTACGATTGTCCTCGTATCTAGACACGTACCGTGCCAATTTCCATTTCTGTTTGAGTACAAATTTTAGTATGTCTGTGATCCCCGATTTCTTTTTTATGTCACAGCAAGGCACTTTACTGAGAGAAAACATTAGTCATTATCTGATACTTTTCAATTCTATTGGTAATTTCTCATCTTGAACAATTTCTATCGTTCTATTTGGATTTTAATTTTGTATGACTTCTTCTTCTTCTTCTTTCGTTCACCAAATCTAAATCTGCAGATTTGTTCTTTTAGGAAAATCTACGGTTTTCTGCAGTTCTGGCAGAGCACCATAGAGTTTGACAGTCAGGTCGGTGGTTTTGGGCCAATATGTTTCCCGTAGTGCTGAGAAGAGTGTGCAGTTCTGCAATATATGCTCTGTGTTTTGAGGAGACTGGCTGCACTCACATTACGGCAGATGTTCCTGTTTTAAACATGGTGAACATATGGTGGTGGAGCCTCTTGTGACCAGTTCTTAGTCTGAACAATATCACTTGATCCTTTCTTTTCAGGAGATGATAATTATCTATCCTGTTAGTTTATTTGCTGCCATCTGTTGTTTTTTATAAGGTTTTTCTTCTCATGACCATTTAAGCAGCCACAGTGTCTCTTTAACTATTATGAGAAGAGAAACCTCATCAAAAACAACAGACGGCAGAATTTTGTATGTCTTATAGTTTCTATGGGTCTTTACCAAATAGACATAGGACAAATTAATGATAATGCAGAGCGCATGCAGCGGAATGTTTTTATTGTCTCCAGTAAAATTCTGTTTTGGGGCGTATGATCGTCACGGTCATTTCGCAACTGCCTAAGTCTTTTTGTGTGTGTGTTTCAGATGAAATGCTCACCTTAATCCGACAATCATGTTGCACCGTTCACTGGTTACATTGTTTTGTTTCGTTGACATATGAGTTTTTAAACGAAAACCCAGATAACCTAAATCACCATTTCAGACTGTTGTTGGGGAAGTGTAGTCAATTACAAAGCCATGTAGACAAAATACAAAGTTGTGTTCGGCTGTTCAGTTACAGCTTTCTATGTAAAATACGACGTGCCCCTAATATCAGCCACCACTACATTCGAATTAAACAGTTTTCTTTGTGTTTCAAAAAACACCAAAACACGACTTAGGCAAACGTTGAATGACACTAACAGTGTCGTTGTGGTCTTTTTATCCTTTTCCCTAACGAGGTAAAAAAAAATTGTACCGTTTTATCCACAATGTGACAATCAAACAAATGAACATCGTAATGTAATTAGACCACGAGGAGACAACTACTGTCTGACACTATCCGTACCAGGCCCGGGTACTGGCCCCTGTCGCGGGTCACGCTGTTTGCACTGATATAACAGCTTTCAGAAATGTCATTTCCTAGAGATTCTCTGGTCATGTAAAAATGGGCGTCCGACCTTGACCAGCATTGGTGTCAGGTTTCACACGGAGATAATTGGATCCTCTGTTTAGTTGTACAACACTTGCCCACATTTCTGACATAGTTGAATCAGTATGACACAGGTTACAGCCTTGAAAAACGTAAAGGTGGATCCAATAAGAATGTGAGTTAATCGATTTTACCAACGTTCCGAGAGAAAAAATAAGCGGGTGGACTCTATTATATTGAATACCATTGCATGTACATTTTTTCTTTCTTCAAATAGTATAAATATACCTGAGACCCAGATTATGGAAAATTGGAATTCTTGCCCAGTTCCAGAAAGACATGTAGGAAAATATCAAGTAATCTATCTATCTATCCATCTGTAACAGGGCGACAGACAGGCAAGGTATAACTAGTAGTTATAATAATATTGTGCCTATAACTAGCGTGGGAAGATAGTTAACGGCGGGGAGACAGAGTCATCGTAGGCCAGAGGGGGAAAGTATGGGATGCAACTGAAGCGCTTTGACACCCGAAAAGGGTAGTGTTTACTTGACCGCCGTACTTGTCGATCAGATCACCTGGGAATTGCTTGGGGGGGTAGAGCTGTTTCAATAGTATTTGACGTGGAGCCGACGGGGGTGGCTATTAGGATAACTAATGCACACTCGGTGGGCGTCTTGGGACGCTACCTGACTGGGTATAAATCCCCGAACGCTCCTTCCAACTTCAGACCGCTGAGAGCACTCACCAGCTTCGTGCCGAAGAGGAGACCACAACTGCAACTGTAACTTTGTACTAGTCTTGTGAGTGGGGAAGGTCAGGGAACCCGCAAACATCCTTTGTCAGAGCGTGGTATCTTTGGTATCTTGTCGGCATTTGGGCTGTTGCTGAGTGGTAAGTTAATTGTACGATGTATGTGTATTTTACTTAATGTTCATGATTGTAGAACCTAAATCTAGTGGGTTTACTTTGGTATAACTACTGCCTCTGAGAGAGTCACGGAAACGCCGTTACATATATGTTACGAAACCTTATAGGATGGGGTCTGTTAGAGAGAGCGTTATTCTTCGTGGGGAACGTGTAAATATCATTAAAACTGTATTGATCGTTTATTCTATTGCCTATATGGGAGCCTATGGAGTATGGGAGCTGCAGCCTGACTTATAACAGTGTCAGCGGTTAAAAGTGTTAATGATGAATATCCGTCATGGAGTAAGTATGGAAGTCATGCCTTCCAGCAGTAGATTAGGAAGTTGCGATTGTTTTTCTACAGAGGAGGAAGAACAACACCTTCTTGGCTTCTCAACTTCTTGTACTTTGATTAACGACATCGTGGCTTCTTGGCTTCCCGACCTATTGGTACCTGCCGATACCTGTTGATCTAACTGCGCAGTCAAGCCAGAGTAAAGAGGAAGAACCAGTGCCCAGATAGCGCCATACACCCCTAAAGGAGAGGTTTCCTTATGCTGAATGTTCCCATGTGTTTTATAAAATGTGCTAGAGATTGAATATTACGAAGCCATTTAATTAGCATGTACTGATTTGCATCAACTTCATTCCATCGAAATTCACATGAAATTGTATGACCTATGTTCCTATTATTATTGAATGAATTAATAATTATTGTATATATGTAAGCAATACAGATATCGTTTGTTATAACTTATAGAAGAGAGATAGTCGATTATTTAGTGTGTTTGTGCCGTGCCCATCACGGCTGGTGTCAGAAGAAAGTTAGTGAGAGAAAGTGGAAACATCACACCATCTATCTATCTATCTATCTATCTATCTATCTATCTATCTATCTATCTATCTATCTATCTATCTATCTATCTATCTATCTATCTATCTATCTATCTGTCTAACTATCTATCTAACTATCTATCTATCTATCTATCTATCTATCTATCTATCTATCTATCTATCTATCTATCTATCTATCTATCTATCTATCTATCTATCTATCTATCTATCTATCCATCTATCTATTTGTCTGTCTATCTATCTATCTATCTATCTATCTATCTATCTATCTATCTATCTATCTATCTATCTATTTATTTGTCTGTCTATCTATCTATCTATCTATCTATCTATCTATCTATCTATCTATCTATCTATCTATCTATCTATCTATCTATTTGTCTATCTATCTATCTATCTATCTATCTATCAGCACGCCTCTTTTTCCCACAATACCACTTCTATACCAAAGATGTTTCGTACATCAATCGCTACATAATTATCTTGTACTGTCTATCTCTCATTTTTTCTAAAAAAACCAACCAGTGCATATTCTTGTACTTCATTGGTCATAACCCTAGCTCCTACCCTCAGACAGAACCTAAGGATTCCGACTAATGGCCTACACCGGAGAGGACTTCAGGGGACCTCTTCAGGACAGGGAGCCCAGATCGTTAATGATGAAACGGAAATTTAGTCACCCCCTCTGGACCCTCATCCATGTCCTGGGGAGCTAACCTGTGTCTTCAAAATAAAGACAAAGTCGCCGAGACAGGCAAAACATACGAATCAGTGGTTCTCAACCTTCTTCAGACAATGGCATCGCAACCTTAGACTTCAGATTTTCTTTCATCGCCCCCCCCCCACCTTTTCTTCTTGCTCCCCCCCCCCCCCCCAAAAAACCCCTCACAATTCCTACTCAAACCCAACAGATCTATTATTTAACATGAAGACAGACTACACACAAATTAATAATTATAATGATGTTAAGTTTTTCGAAGCTCTATTAACTCTTTGTGTGCCAGGCATTTTTCCACATTTGCCGATACAGGAAGAAAATAGTGGGGGGAGATGAATGAAGACTGACTACAGCACCATCTAATAGCAATGTCGACTTTCTTTCTTCCCGAAACAAAATAGCCCATCCAGCATTCTTGTGCACCGATACATTGGTGACTGGCACAAACGTGACCAGCGGAAGAACCGATATAATTATTGGGGATCGGCACACAAAGAGGTAATGTCAAAAAGCGTGTTGGTTATAATTCGTCATAGAACAGAAAGCATTCTGTACCAAATGTACTAAAAGAAACAGGCCATGTGCTGTTCATAAAACAAATCTACACGAGTAGTTAAACACGTCAGTGACTGCTCTGTATTTGGCCCCAAATCTTTCTCCAATCATGTGTTTGCCCTCAGATGGCCCCCCCCCCTTTTCGTTTTCGCCCCCTTGTCGCTCTTTTCTGCCCCCCCCCCCTCTATCAAAATCGCCCCCAAGTGGTCGATGTCGCCCACATTTAGAACCACTGATACCAATGACTGTATAGGCACGTTCAGAGAGGTCTGAAGTGGACGGATTACTTGTTATAGGGCACGATGCGGCATCTGGTTGTCAGAAAGGGATTACTAGGGTATCTCCCTATGGCGGGATATCTTATAACATGATCGTGACAAATGAATACTGTTGAGTACGCTCTTCTACCAAATGAGGAAGGCTGTTGTTACTTGTACGTACGTACCCCAAGCGTTTTGTGCTAGGGGCGCGTACGTATACGTATCTATCCCTAACCCCGTCCTTATCCTCAACCCTACAGTTTAACGAATCTCTAACCTTTGCCCTTTGTTATTTCAACAACAACAAAAAAAAGAGGAAAAGAAAAAGAAAATATGAAAGAATATTTAATTAAGGCTGTAGTTAGGAGTATTTCAGGAGGAACTGTGAAGCTCTGAGGTCACAAAAGGCTTTAAAATACGTTCCCCTAGCGCAAAACACATGGGGTACGTTCGTACAAGTAACAACAATCAATGAGGAAAAAATGACATTTTGTCTTGTTCTGTTTTAAATGCTGAATCCGAAGAAAACCCGTAACATCATGAAACGTTTATGAGTGCATAATTATAGTCTTTGACCGGATTGTAAAAGCTGATGTTTTTCCACAAATATTTTGAAGTATTTTCCATTAGGTAGGAGTAATTTGACCGAGTTTGGTCATTAAGGAAAATTTTATAACGTTGTCTTTGTCTCAGTTATAAATTATTTTATTCATTGCAAAATCAGTCGAGTTTATCATGAAATCCCTTTTTCTCTATTGTCGGTGTTGTCGTCATTGTTGCAGGGGCGGCTCCGGATATTGTAGCAGTAGTTCCCGTTGTCCTTTCTTCTCAATTAATGATGCCTTTAAAATGAACACAACTTTTATTTGTACCACGAGAAGTCATTCTCTCCCCCAAATATTGATTTGTCTTGCTTCCCTTTTGCTTTGCGATTTAGTGTATCGCTCCTGTATTATTTCTTAAGGGAGGCTTTTTTCTTTTGGACATATTCTGAATTTTCTTTAAGCCTTTCCTGCGACCCCACATTTTGTCTCTGGTTTCTATAAAATTCAATCATTTTGACATGCATTGTTATGAAGACCACCCAGAAAGAACAAGATTAGTCACAAAAGAAATTTATTTTCGCCTTTATCCCCCCCCCCCCCTTTCCCCCTTTCCATGTACACGTTTGGTTCACCAGCCCCGGCTTTGCGAAACCACAGTTTGAAAAAAAAGACTTGCAGTTACAAAATTGTAGAAATCACAATTCAATTCCGTCAAGAGGGATGTAGAGTCTAGTGGACTTTTAAACTCCAAAAATCGATTATGTCATCTTCACAGTTTGTGGCTATGATATTTGTTCCAGTGCTCTCTTCGTGAACAAATCTAACCAAAAAGGTTTTTAGTGTTGTTTTAGCTCTTTAGTTTAGGAGGTTTCTCTGTTCTTGGCATTTACACCTCATTTTTCCTGTTTTTATTTTTCTTGTTCTTGTTTCTGTGTGTTTTTTAAAATTTTGCCCGGGTAGGGGCCTTATTCGGCCTGCTGTTCTCAATTTCCATCTGCCAAGATATCTTTAACGTGCGCAACGTGAACACAGGCCCTCGGAGTTTTTCCTCCTTTTTCCGAGAAGACTAGGTGCTCGATCGTACCTGCTATAGGATCAGGGACAGGGGTTTTCTCACACATTTCCAAAATGCTAGAGCGGAAATCGAACCCGGTGCCTTCGGCATGAAAGGCGAGCGCCTTGTGTCTAGACTAACGTGTCACCAGTTGCATCAAGAAGGATGTAGTCGTAGTGGACTTTTAAACAACAAAAATCGAGTTTCTCTGCTTCACAATTGGTGTCTATGACATTTTGTCCTTCTGTGGTTTTCGTATACAAATCTAACCAAAAGGAGTTGAGTCTCATGTTGTGAGATTTATCGCCGTTGCACTTCCTGTAGTCAGTGAGTTCAATGCCCGTTCGATCACTGCAGATCGGGAGTTCTTGGCTCGACGTTTGCGAAATTGCGACTCACGTCAAGAACGGGTCCATTTTTGTTTACAATGGCTGCAGATGGTCTGAGCACACAGACGCTGTGATGTATTACCGTCTTGCCTTCCAGCAAACATTGGCAAAACTTTCACTCTCCGTTATCGCTGAACATGTTGCAGAAATGCCGCACTCAGAGAACGGTTCCTGTTATCGCGGCAGTGCCTGTTTTATGAAAACATTTTTATCTCATACCTTCTCTACATTATCTTTTTTAATTCTGTTTCGTCGTTTCATTTGTTAACGCAGTTTTATATTATCCTTTGTCATCACCATCATCATCACATCACCATCATCATCTCATCACCGTCATCATCATCACATCACCATCATCGTCACATCACCATCATCATCTCATCACCGTCATCATCATCACATTACCATCATCATCTCATCACCGTCATCATCATCACATCACCATCATCATCTCATCACCGTCATCATCATCACATTACCATCATCATCTCATCACCGTCATCATCATCACATCACCATCATCATCTCATCACCGTCATCATCATCACATCACCATCATCATCTCATCACCGTCATCATCATCACATCACCATCATCATCACATCACCGTCATCATCATCACATCACCAACATCATCACATCACCGCCATCATCATCACATCACCAGCATCATCACATCATCATCACATCACCATCATCATCACATCACCGTCATCATCATCATTTTGTCGATCATCTTCTTTTTCTTCTTCGTCATCATCGTCACTTTTTTCTTCTTTCTTATCACTTCTTTTCTATAATTGTATCACATTGGTCAAATTCTCAAAAGTCGTTCTGTATATATACCTGAAAAAAGTTTTGTAAAAAAGTATCCAAGTTTTTAAATTAAGTTGTAGATCTTAGCCTCTCTCAGAAAGAACAGGCCACGCTTTGGATTTACGTTAGAGTATTGAATACGTCCCGGTAAAACGCTTTATGGTAAGCCAACGTCTCACTGTCCAGTACTGCTACTTGTAATGTGGTGTTCACAGAGTATGCCATTTCTGTTTGCAGGGTCATCGATTCCCGTCTTTGATTGATTTCTGTGTATTCCGGAGTCTGTCTGTTTCTCCGGCCAAATTTTTTGCTGGATTTGTCTGTCTATCCTACTGGGTATTCTCGTTAGTCGAAAGGGAAACTGATCTGACAGGTACCCGAGCACGTTACAAGTGGGAGAGTGTGATTTGATGTTGTAGTGAGGTGATAGGATCAGTGAAACTGGGGAGAGAGATGGGCGAGGAGGTGTGTGCCATACGCGCTCATGCACACACAGAACAACGGGGGAGCTAAGGAAGAGAAGAGGGCAGACAGGCAGATAGACAGTGGGCGGGTGAGAGAAAGAGTGTGAGCGAGGGAGGGAAGTACGCAGGAAAGAGAGTGTGTATGAGAGAGGGAGAACAGGGAGTGACAGAGAGAGAGAGAGAGAGAGAGAGAGAGAAAGGTGTGTGAGTGTGTGTGTGTGAGAGACAAAAGAGTGTGTGTTTGTGTGTTGATAGAGAGAGAGAGAGAGAGAGAGAGAGAAAGAGAAAGAGAGAAGAGGGTGACAGAGAGAGAGAGAGAGAAAAGAGTGTGTGTGTATGTGTATGTCAGAGAGAGAGGGAATAATTTCTTTAAAACGTATTTTCATTTAAAAATGGCGCAGAAACACAGGTTGCAATGAAGAGGTTGGCATAGAGGCAAACAGTGGGAGGAGGAATAGAAATGGATATTGAAGAGATGGGAAGAAAGAATATGAAGAAAGAGATAAAGAGAGGGGTATAAGAAACAATGAATAAACTAACATAAAGTTGTGAATGAAAAACATGAAAAAAGGAATGGACAAAATTAATGCAAGACAGAAAATAGTATAAATTATTGTGATCTAGAAAGTGAAAGCGAATCAAATAGTGAAAGAGAGAGAAACAGACAGACACAGACAAACAGACAGACAGACAGACAGACGCAAAGAGACGCTGGCTGAGAGGGAAGGATGAGGGAATAAGATTAACGGAGATGTCGAGAGAGAGAGAGAGAGAGAGAGAGAGAGAGAGAGAGAGAGAGAGAGGGGGGGGGGACTGTGAAAGATGGTAGAAGGAGGGAGAAAGAAAGACAACAGAGAGGGAGGAAAACACAGAGAGAGAGGAAGACACAGAGAGAGGCAGACAGACAGACAGAGACAGAGAGATGGGAGAGGGAAAGAGAAAGAAAGACAGAGAGGGAGGAAAAGACACACAGGGAGGAAAACAGAGAGAGAGAAAAACACACAGAGAGAGAAAAACACAGAGAGAGAAGAAAAGACACACAAAGAGGAACAGACACAGAGATTGACAGACAGACATACACAGACAGAAAGATGAGAGAGGGGGGAGATAGAAAGACAGATGTAGAGAAAGAAAGAGAGAGAGAGATGAAATAATCAAAGATACTGTAGCAGTGTAGCCAGTGACAAATGGCTTGAAAGGCGCAGCTTGATTAGAATGGTATTGAATTCAAGTCAAAAGAGAGCGGAATGAGAAGGAGAGAAAGACAAATGAACCGAACACAAGGAAAAGATGAGCTCAGCTCGGGCTGCTAAACACAATACAAATAGGCACAAGTCAAAAGGAAGAAAACACAGGAAAGAAACAGCAGAAAGGCGAGAAAACAAAATGAAACAAGATCATGAAAGCGTTAGGCTGCAAGATCAACAGCGGGATGATGCTGAAATGGGAGAGTTTTCTTGGATGAAAAACTTGATGACAGTTATCAGAAATGATTCTCTCTCTCTCTCTCTCTCTCTCTCTCTTTCTTTCTCTCTCTCTCTCTCTCTCTCTGCCTGTCTCTCTCTCTCTCTCTCTCTCTCTCTCTCTCTTTATCTCTCTCTTTGTCTTTCTGTCTCTCTGTCTCTCTCTCTCTCTGTTTGTCTCTCACTCACTCTGTCTGTCTGTCTGTCTCTCTCTCTGCATGGGCGTCCCTTTCTTTTACTCTCTCTCGTCCTGTTTCATTCTGTATGTCTCTTTCTCCTTTTCCTCACCCTCTGTCACTCTCTTACTCTCTTTTTCCCTCTTTTCCCTCCCCCTTTTCTGGCTCCCTCCCTCTCTCCATCTCTCAGACTCTTCCCCCTTTCTCCCGTTCTCTCTCTCTCTTTCTCTCTCTCTCCCTCTCTCTCTCTCTCTCTGGCTGTCATTCACCAGCTTCCCTGTACATAATCAGCACACCCTCCAACCATCCACACACAAACAATTTCCGCCATACCTCTGTGCCTGCATTGGACGTGTGGTCTGCCCAGTCTAAATGAGATACATGCCTCTTGCCAGGAGTGTAGTAGGCAAGTTGGGACCTCTTGTTCCCCGACCCCTTATCCTTCCGCCCAGCCCAATGTCCAGCAAGACAGATGGCACTTAGAAGCCACTAGGGTCCCGCAAGCTCCCTACGTTTTCGTTACCCACAGACAGATCGTGAAATCCTCCAACAATGTCACTGTCCCTACACTTGGGGAATCTTTCTGTCCTTACACTTGGGGAAAGCCTCTGTCCTTACATTTGGGGAATCTCTCTGTCCCTACACTTCGGGGGTCTCTCTGTCCTTATACTTCAGGAATCTAACTGTCCTTACACTTGGGGAATCTCTCTGTCCTTACACTGGAGGAGTGTCTCTGTCCTTACATTTGGGGAAGGGAATCTCTCTGTCCTTACACTTGGGGAATCTCTGTGTCCTTGCACTTGGGGAAAGTCTCTGTCCTTACACTTGGGGAATCTTTCTGCCCTTACACTTGGGGAAAGTCTCTCTTCTTACATTTGGGAATCTCTCTGTCCTCACACTCCGGGAATCTCTCCGTTCCTGCACTTGGGGAATCTCACAGATTCTCCACACAGGAGTCTCACCATTTAGCTCTATAATTAGATCTGTAACTATGAATAGAATCCCGCTCACCCCAACACAAAGGCTTAACAAATCTCCACACAGGGGTCTCAAGGATTCCCAGATCCCAGCTCTCACTCATGTAGTGGGTTCTCCCCGACCCCCACACACAAGCCAGTAGTTCTCAATACTCAACACACAAGGGACCTCACCGAACGTCTATGCCTGAGTAACCATTCACCCACTTAGCGATTAAGTAAGCGGTTCCTGGCAAACACAGCGGTTTCTTTATAGTCAAGCATGAAGTCATGAAAGGACTTACTTAATGTTGCCGCTATAGTAATGTCTGTCTCACCACAGCTGTATGGCGATGCTGTTGGCACGGCTGGGGAAACATGTGGTAAAGCCGCTTAACCAACCATATTCGGGTGAGAAGTGGGTGCAGTGGAGATACATTGACTTTGAGTTTGAGTTTAACTGCGCGACGGCACGAAAACGGCCACTTTGAGCCTCTTACGGTTTTTCCGTTATCTTACTTTGGGATAGCTTTCAGCTTTCGTATTTATCCTCAGTGAAGACAATTCAGCCAGCATCCCTATGGATCTCCGAAGCTTAGGATTGACGCCGTTTGCACATAGGAATGACATTGTTCTTACGTTGACCCGCTGTCTATGACATGTAGGGCCAGGGAATCCGCTCCTACGGCAATCTTACCACCCTTACGGAAATCTTGTACAGGTCTACGACGGACTGACTTAGGGGGGTTTGGCAGGAGTACTTTTTTCTGCGTTGCCCTTTACTGTCAGTCTAACATTCCTAGCTAATCTTGTTCGTGTTTTGCAAAAAGTTTCACCTTCGAGTCTGATACGGTGTTGAAAATGATGCGAATGGAGATGCCCGGGAATGCATAATTGTTTCTGTGTGCCCGGCAGGGAGTAGCCTCAGCCTGGGATATAATGATTGCTTGTGTCGTGAAATCATATATATTATAAAGGAAGCAAGGCCTCCAATGTAATCATGAAAAACTGTTCAACCACTGAGCCTAAAGTTTTATGAAATGGCATAATACGCATAAAATGTCGTAAATGTGCACATGGACATATTTTAAAAAGTCTTGAAGCTCTCTAGAGTTTTAATACTTTCTCTGATTTCGAGCCACAACTGAGTTGAATAGAAGAAATCGTTCCGACCTTTTGAGCCGGAAGAAAAAGTAAAAAAATGCATTTTCTTCGAGTAGAATTAAAAACTATGACTGAAAATTAAAATTCCGTTCTGCGTCTCAGTTTGTACATTGGTGATCCAAAGCCAACATTAAAAATCGCACCCGAGCATTCCCTGAGTCAGCGGACCAACTAGATATGACAAAGGAAACAAAAAATATGAAAGACATGATGATAATTATGACAATGATGATGATGATGATGATGATAAACTAACAATGGGGCATGACACAAAGAGGAGGAAGAAGAAGATACGCGCCGAGGACTTTGATAGGAATGTCAAGGAGAATTCTACCTGATGTTGAGAGTAACACAATGTTCTTTGTGGCTGTTGTTAGAGGCGGGTGGTATTTTACATTATAAGCCATTGGTAAACAATGAAAACAACTCAGTATTTTCTCTGTTTGGCTTTGTAATTAGACTTTAACAACATTCTTATTCTTTTCATGTTTGTGCGGATTGGCAGAAACGATCACAACTAATCAGTACCAAATGTTGAAAGAGCTATGGCGTGTTGAGGAGCGCTCTTTAATGCACTCTAATTCAACATCAAAATCCTGAATACCCTCAAAGCCAATGTCTTTGATATATACGGGCTTAACCGCTTTTGATCTCAGGCTTTCCAACATTACACACGACCGACGTGTTTATAATACACACACAGCAACACCGTTCTTTGTCCCTGACTCATCAAACAAGTGGTCTCACAAAGCCAGTAATACTGCCGTGTTACAGACAAAGACAGTACACGCTAAAAGCCAAATTTTGACAGAACATGCAAGTTAGAAGAGAAATATTGCGTTGCGCCCTGCTTCATTCTTTGTTAGATTTCAGTTTGTGATGAAGAAAGGATGCTAGATCGAATAGCCCTACAAATGTGTGTTTATGATCTTTATAGCCCTACAAATGTGTGTTTATGATCTTTATAGCCCTACAAATGTGTGTTTATGATCTTTATAGCCCTACAAATGTGTGTTTATGATCTTTATAGCCCTACAAATGTGTGTTTATGATCTTTATAGCCCTACAAATGTGTGTTTATGATCTTTATAGCCCTACAAATGTGTGTTTATGATCTTTATAGCCCTACAAATGTGTGTTTATGATCTTTATAGCCCTACAAATGTGTGTTTATGATCTTTATAGCCCTACAAATGTGTGTTTATGATCTTTATAGCCCTACAAATGTGTGTTTATGATCTTTATAGCCCTACAAATGTGTGTTTATGATCTTTATAGTAGGGGGTTCTCTGCCCTTGGCATTTACATCTGACTTTTCTTGTTTTTATTTTTCTTGTTCTTGTCTCTGTGTGTTTTTATGATCGAGATTAATTTTTTAGAATTTGCCCGAGCAGCGTCTTTGTTCGGCCTGCTCTTCACGACTTTTAACTGCCAATATAACTTTAACATGCGCAACTTGCATGCAGGCCCCTCAGGTCTGTCGTCCTTATCCGAGAAGCCTAGGTGCTCGATCATATTTACCATAGGATCAGGAACATGAATTTTTTTCCCCCTGCACCGACCGGGGACGTTCAGCATGAGAGGCAAGCACGTTGCCTCTAGACCACTGTGTCCCTTCATCCTTTGTTCGTTTTCCAGTTTGTGATAAAGAAAGGAAACTAACAGCCATACAAAAGTATCACCCAGACTGATGGAGCATTTTTCATTCTATAAATTGACATTAAAAAGTGAATTTGACCTAGATTGACATGCGATCTTTGATCGTAGCACTGCTGAAGTAAGGGACGCATGGAGACCAGCATGATCATGAAGACATAGTAGCTACAGGTAGAAGCTGCCATTTTTATTACAATAAAGAAGGGAGGAACAGACAGAGGACAAATACATGGTTTTATCGTAGGATGTGTCCTTGATGTCTCTCTCTGGACTCAAGAATTTCATGGATTTGACCCGACAGTTCAAAAGAGGGACAGTGTTGTTGTTCCGAATTCCCCATGCCGCATACCCCTTTTTTCCAAACATAATAGAACAAACTGTGCGAGTGACTTTCGCACATAAAAAATGTATCATATTCTAATGTATTTCAAATGCAGAGCCATTTTCGCCTGGGTCAGAAACATACGCAATCCAGGTTATTCTTGTTCGTCTTTGTTTTGAGACAAAGAATTCCAAATCCCCACCCCCCGTCCCTTTCTTCCATTTCCGTTATATCAGAGATTTCCAATTTACAAATGGATTAAATTTGTCACGGTTGAGATAATCCTGAAACAGCAGGCCATGAATCCTCGGGATTAGCCGCACTTTGTGGGTTAAAGTTTTGTTTTATCCATGGGATTTGTAAAACTATGTAGGTTGATCATTGCCTTTGGGTGCAACAACCTCTCAGAAAGTGGGAATTCCATGCAGTAGAGATTAAACTTTGGCAAAATGCGAACAATTCTTTTGTCCTGAATTAGTGTTTCTCATTCTTTCCGTTGATGTTTGTTTCACTTGCATCACCAAAAATTGTGGTCTTGCTGCTGTTGTTGCTATGTGCATATCAGTTCTCCTAATGGCTTTGTTCGATAATGGCGGTGGTGTGGAAAATGCTGATAAAGACATCGATAACCATGATGTGGTAGTACCGATACTCCTGTTGATGTGGTCATAGTAATCTGTCTTTCATCTCACACAATAATTTCTCCCTCTCCTCTTCACTGATACTTCATCTCGTTTCCAAAGCCATTAGTTGCTTACACGAGTGTACATTAACTATCAAAATATTACTTTAAGGAAAATTCGTTGAAATTCATTACTGGCCGCGTTTCTCTGGAGGACATAATGGACCCCTCATTCACTCCTGCTTATACTTGGAAGTTCTCGATACCTTACGGGGCAAAAGCAGCCCTTGTGTTGACTTTGACTGAAGCGCGCACAGTGCTGGAACTCTGGGCTTCCGCACTTGCCAATACACAAGTGCGTAAGATCATTGTCGAAGGCGAGATACTTGAGAGGACAAAATGCGTAACTGGCAAGCCACTGTAGGAAATCTGTGAAGAGGTTCTAGTTACGCGGTATCTTCTGTTCGGTTACGGTTAATCCTGACAATACCCGGGGTGAGAAATGAAAGTTGTTCCAGGCATCGTTAGGTGCTGCTGGCTGACCATTGTCCAGTCACAACTCTGCGTTTCGCCTACCCTCCTCTTTGTTCCTTTCCCTCTTCCCCCAACCCTTCCATTTCCCATGGCTTAAATTTAAGTTCATTGTTCTGCAACTTCACTGTTGTGTATTTAAGACTACTAGCCGACCCGCGCAAGACAAATCTTGCATATTTTCCACCTAAAAAGCCCAGCTGTATGTCTATGTCTAGGTCGGATAAATGACGGCACTTGGATTGGATGCAAAGACAAAAAGAACGTTTTCCTTGCAGAATAAGAACGATTTGATTACGTTGTTTTTCGACCACCAATGTGTAAAGAGAGGCCAAGGACGAAATTTCCGATCATGCTTTTTGATTCTACTCGACGAAAATGCATCTCTACTTTTGCGGTTAAAAAAAATCTCGTAATATTAAAGACTGATTTTTTGTTTGAAATAAAATTTAATGTGTCCACGTAACTTTTCATCAGAAAGTGACACAGTACACCAAGTTTCATAATATTTGATCTCGTAGTCACGAAGTTTTAGATGATTACATGATCACCCTCTAGCTTCATTATAGTATGATATTGGAGGAATTATTTGGAAATAATACGAATTTGGGAGTGAAGAGGGTAAAAGTTACTGTAGTCCCGACTATTGCTGTTCAACAACCCTAAATAGAGTAGATACAAGTGCTTCACTGGGCTGGAGGAATGGCAAGCTTTCAGCATGTTTATTTGTGACTTCTCCTTGTTAAAAAATTACAATTTTCTGGACTTTCGATGGATCTCTCATTGATAAGATAGAGTGTGTCGACCTGAGGACTATCTATCTATCTATCTATCTATCTATCTATCTATCTATCTATCTATCTATCTATCTATCTATCTATCTATCTATCTATCTATCTATCTATCTATCTATCTATCTGTCTATCTATCTATCTATCTATCTATCTATCTATCTATCTATCTATCTATCTATCTATCTATCTATCTATCTATCTGCCTGCCCCTCTTTCAAACTAAAGACTACCACGATAAAACAGCAATAACAGCACAAGACCCCTGTCGTGTAAGGCCCAATCGGCCCACCTGTTTGAGTTCATTAGTTCCCACTCAGCACCTCCACCGAACAGGTGAGAGCAAGTACAAAGTAAAAGCATGTCTTATTTGGGACATGAACGAACAGATCTATAAACTTTCCCACATTTAAGGATCCTTATTGGTTTTTCCGACAATCCACCATGCAAATTACAGGCCAGAATAAAGCTACTCCGGCCAGTGAGATATGAGGCCATAAAGTCAGGATTTGACACGGGACCAGTGTGTGTGTGGGCCCAGCCTGTGTGTGTGTGGGCCCAGGACATTACCAGTCCGGCAGTTTTATGTGTAATAAAATGCCGTGTTGGCTCATTATGTATGCGCACTGTGGCCCTACTGGTTGATGGCCGGCGAACCCGCCTATGAGTTGGAGGTATCTGCTGGTTGTTCATTGTCTCAGTTAATGAGTCAGTCTCTCTCTCTCTCTCTCTCTCTCTCTCTCTCTCTCTCTCTCTCCCTCCCTCTCTCTCTCTCCCCCTCTCCCTCTCTCTCTCTCTCCCTCTCTCTCTCTCTCTCTCTCTGTGCATGTGTGTGTGCGTCTCTCTTTCTTTCTCTCTCCCTCTCTTTTTCTTTCGCTCTCGTATTTTATCTCTCTTCCTCCTTCTCTCTCACTGCCCCCCCCCCCCCTCCCCGTCTCCGCCTCTCTGCGTGTGTTTGGGTTTTTTTTTTTTTTGTATGCTTTATGTGTTTGCTGTTGTGTTTTATGTCCATTACCACTATTACCAAAACCAATACGTGCCCAGTGGCACGATTCATCATATAATAATTTTGGCAAGGATTTTGAAAAAACAGGAATAGACTATTGCCAATTTTTTAAAAATGTCAAAGTCAAGGGCTGGACAAAATAATGAAAATGTCCAAACGAAATGAACCCAAAACATTCATTTTACACCGTGGCCGCCTTACTAACTGAACTGCTGTCGGAGGCAAAATAACCGAAGCTGCCACTACTCTGATCTGTGCACTGCGAAAGGATTATTCAAATAATTTCTTTCATCATTCATTTTTATATGACTAAACGAGACATCCCCAGGAAATGATTACATGTAATTTATGAATAAACCTGAGGATTACACATAAAGATATAATAGAGATCCTGACAACCAAATACTCGGATATTACATTTTTCATGTGTTTTATTCGGTAACTGACAGCTGGGAGAGGACCAGGTGTGGTTGATTCCTCCTGTAGGGTTATTGTTATCCACCAATTGGTGCGTGTGTGTGTGGGGGGGGGGGCACATAATTATCTGGCGTGTGAGATGGGTGCACATGTGCAAGATCATGAATGGACAAGAAATTTAATATCCTCCACGGATCCGCTGGTTGTGCCTCCAAAAATACCGCAATACCCAAATTAGGCCGAACTCAAAAAAAAAAAAATGAGTAATAATTCCAGGGAGACTCGACTCCCGAGCTGGACCAGAGCAATAAAACAGTGTATAATAGCTCATTTTGTATGCGTCACCAGCCTCCGCTTACCATCCCGGCCGGGATAAAAACGAGGGGACGGTAAAGGCTGCAATTTGCCCATCCAGCGCCCACACGGTTCTATAGTGGTTTTTTGTCATTCGCTCAAAAGAGGATATTTATCTTTTATGTATTTGTACGCAAGTTTTTTGTCAAAGTCCATTTCGCGCTGGGCTGGATGCGTGATTTTCTTTTCATACTCACTTTACCAAATTCAGGAGCGTGGCACCAACAGCTCCAACGTATTACAGGGATTTTCAGGTGACGTTCAGAGTCATTTTAGGATTAGGCTTAGGGTTAGGGTGCACAGTCCAGAGACCAGAGACTGCAGCACCCATGGCAGTGTTCGGTAGGACGAGAAATCCCTTAGCCGGTGACCTGTGTTTCGGGGTCTGTTGTTGCCCCGCTCCTGAATTTGGTAAAGTGAGTACGAAAAACAATCACGCGGGCTGGATGACGGGAGACAGTGGAAGGGGGGGGGGATAACCCTCTATGGCATAATTGTAAAGAACATAACAATACCTGTTTATAGCTGCGCCCAGTCAAGGGTGTTTAAGTGTAGGAAAATTGAGTTCCATCTGGACACTGGATCAGTTAAGTTGCGGCTGATCACATACTGAAGGTTGACATTGTTATTTACCTCACTTTATATTTGAAAACCAGGATGGGGCAAAACCACCATTGTCACAAAAAAGTGATTTTCATCTTCGTCCATCCCATGAGCAAGCTTGATTCATCAGTAACTGAATAGCGTTTTTTCCTAAACTGGAAAAAGTCAAATTTTGCATGAGTGATGGCGTCTTTCAGATAGCCATTCAAAATTAGTGTAAGACGCGGTGTAAGTGTTCAAAGTAAGTTTCAACTGAATACTTACACAGCGTCTTACAGTTACACTAATTTTGAATGACTACCTGAAAGGGGCCATGCAAAGTTTGACTTTGGAAGCATATTGTGTGCACTGTCAATTTTGTTAATTTAGTTAATTTATCAGTGTGTGTATATATATGTGTGTGTGCGCGCTATGTATCATACTTTCTGCTTCTGTAACTGTATTGTTATGTATTCAATGATCAAAACAAATTTCCTTGTACAAGGACGAATAAAATTTATCTTATCTTATCTTATCTTATCTTATCTTATTTGGCAGACATCTGGAGAAATCATTATACTTGCGGATCCATGAAAGATTTATTTTCTGACATGGTCCATCAGCACGTCTTGTCCCCTCTGAAGGAGGTCGCAGTCTACAAGTTGTTTTAACAGATTTTTATCATATTTACGGGGTTCATTTAAACGTTCTTTACAGTGCGGACATTTTCCATTAGATTTTTAACAAGGTTTTTATTATATCTTAATCACAGCTATCAGAAGACTGAAGAATCGCCCAAAGGAAGATAACGAAAAAAAAAACGCGAAAGGCGCTAGATGACCATCATCATGCTGGCGCACCGTTAAACCCAGACTCAAATTCAAAACTTGTCTCTGCAAAATTAAAGTTTGAAAAAAGAGCTGCAATCACAAATACTTTCAGTTACAAGAGGAAGTTTGCATGGGACTTTCAAGCTTTAGACACCGATGTTCTCACTTTGGCATGTTTGTGACCATGGTTGTTTTCCCCTTGTGGTCTTCATAAATTTTCTATAAACCGACACCAGGTTGGGGGTCATTGCAGTCGAGTCTCACAGGCTGAGCATCCCCGGTTCAAATCCTGGATGTGGCAATATATAATTAATAATAATAATAGTGAAGATCATTTATATAGCGCCTAATCCAAACGAGTTTGCTCTAGGCGCTTTACAGAAAGTCTTGTTCTCTCGATTTGCATCTCTCTCACTCTCTCTTTCTTTTATCTCACTCTCTTTCTCTCACTCTCTCTATTTCTCTCTATCTCAGAGCAAGTTGTAACGCAGCCTGTTAGGCGCAGTTCACAACTCACAACAGTTCACAACTCACATATTGAATTTGAATATATATTATATAATATTTATTTAATAATGAATTATAAATTTTCGTTGGTGATATGGGGGGGGGGGGGGGAGGGGGGGTGATAGGGATAAATTTTAATCTATTAATTTTTAATTTCAATTTTGCCCGGCCTGCTCTTTACGATTTCCAACTGCCAAGGTATCTTTAACGTGCGCAACTTGCACACGGGCCCTCCGAATTTTTTCGTCCTTATCCGAGAAGACTAGGTACTCGATCCTACCCCCCAAGAGGATCAGGGACACGAAAATATGAGAAAAATCCCAATTTCCAACATGCCTGCACAGCCCGGGTTTTGAACCCGGGACCCTTGACATGAGAGGCGAGCACCTTGCCTCTAGACCACCTTGTCACCTTGTTACTTCATCTGTCTTTGCTTTGAGGGGCTTTTGCAGAGAAAAGGGTAATGGGGACATAATCTTATACGGAATAAATACAAATTTCCATTACACTGTGGTGTCCATGTACGTTGTGTGACTATGGGTTGACATAGTTATAGAACTTGGCACATAGGTGGGGTAAGATTATCTGGGACAACATAGTTCAGACGTAATGACCGTAGTAGAATCTGCATGCATTTAGTATCAAGCCAGCGACATTTGGCTTCCGTTCACTGTAAGATTGCGCACCAATTTTCGCAGTTGTGATCATCGTACGGAGGTGTTGCACGGTGCGTAACAGATAGAAATGGTACCGTTTTGTTTTGTTTTCTGAAGTTTTTGTTTCGTATGCCGGGAGTCGCGACAAGGATGGAGATGACATAATTGCAATGCGAAAACTAGGAATTCTCAGAGGAAGCTTTTGAACACGAAAATATTCCAAGGGTATTTAGTCAAATTTCAGTAATTCCGTTAGATCGATAGCGAGTTTTCTCTTTTTTCGAGACTTCCTGAAATGTCCATGAACAGTTGGGATTTTTTTTTTTTTTTACAAGTTCCAATAATTATTTTGCGTAAGCTCATTTAATTTCTGACGTATCCAACAGCTTAGAGATAATTATTTGTAAATTATTTGAGTTTGAGTTTGGGGAAAGTAGATTGACATGATAACGGTCAGGATGTGCCAGGATGAAGCAAGACAGACTATAGCAAAATGACCCAGGACAGAAGGAGACCCTACCATGGGCGCCAACCAACCACCCTCATAGTAATGAAGTATAACAACATGCCTGTTAGGTTTTTGTCAACTTTGTGATGCTAACTAACATCGTAAAGGGTGTATTTCTCTCTTCTCAGTTCTCCATTAAATCTTCAAATTAAATGCCATTATTACGCAACTGTATGAAGAACAAAGATTACTTTACTGTTATGTTTATTTGTCTGTCTGTCTGTCTTCGTTTCTAACATCGAAAACTTTAAGCCTATCCTCGTCCCTGGACGTCCTAATGCCAACACCTCCCCTCCGCTCCACCTTCTCGTAACGAAGTTTACATATCAATGGCGTGTATTTGTCAAACTTAACCCAAGCTAATTTAGGGTCTTACCCTTGCTTAAATCAACGTTATCCAGAACAGCCCCGATTACCTTCACGTCTGTGTACATACCGAACTGAACAAATCTCAGAACCAAATGGCAGTATTGGGCTCTAGAACGTGGTTGGTCCTACATGACATACCACGGTAGCCAACTAGAACTGGGGCTGTCCATAAACCACTCAAGATGTGCGGTAATATGAGCTGCTATGTCCAGTTCTGTCCACCTGAATGTCCATCCGACATGTGGATTTCGTTGGTACAAAGTAACTGAAAGACAGTAATTTGCCCGTTTTCTGTAGGTCTTCGTTGTAGACTTGTGTCTGTCTATCTATCTATCTATCTATCTATCTATCTATCTATCTATCTATCTATCTATCTATCTATCTATCTATCTATCTATCTATCTATCTATCTATCTATCTATCTATCTATCTATCTATCTATCTAATCTATCTATCTATCTATCTATCTATCTATCTATCTATCTATCTATCTATCTATCTATCTATCTATCTATCTATCTGTCTGTCTGTCTGTCTGTCTTTCTGTCCGTCTGTCCGTCTGTGTGTGTGTGTGTGTGTCTGTTTTTCTGTCTAGCTGTCTATTTGTCTTCATGTATGCTTATGTGTATACATGTGTGTCATTATACATTTAGACGACCCAGTGACTCAGTTGTGAAGCACAGAACGTCGTGTGAAATAGACACACTTTCAAATGCCTCTTTCTTACTCCACGAGACCAGAACTTGACTGTCATTGGACAAACTTCACACCAATGGTTTTCACATTTTACCTTTCTGTTAACCCTCTTTTAATGCCCAAATCTGAAAAATCTGGGAGATGTTGTCATAGAATTTTAGGGTTGCTGTTGTTGTTGTTGTTGTTGTTGCTACTATTACTGTTGCTGTTGCTGCTGCGGTTGTAGACACTATTCTTGTTGTTGCTGTTGGTATTTTTGACACCTTGGCGGCTGGAGGAACTCCAAAAGAACCACAGACTTGAAGATGGTGAAAATTACAGGAGAAGTTAATTTCTTCCAGTCAAGCGCTGCTGCGCATGCGTGGCTTCTGACCCACACTTCCTGGACCAATGGCTCACCTGTCCCGGCTCCCACGATCAAGGGGGGTAATTAAAGGACTCTTAAGTTTTCTTGACCGGCCGTCAGAGCGCGTGGAAAGATCGGGCATAAAAGTGACCCACAAGTGGTCATCTCACAGACTGCCCATTGTTTCAGCCGTATGCACGTATCAGAAGAGGATCTTTTTTGTTGCGTTACCAAAGTGGTGGTGGCTTTTCTTGTTTTGTATGAGTGTTTGTTTCTACAGAGTCTGTTGTAAAAATGTTGTATGTGTAGGGGGATGTTGGGGGGCCGGGAAGATAGGGGTAATAGAGAGAGAGATGTTGGATGCACTCTTGAAGTGGAGTATAACAGACCTATAATATTCATGTATTCAGATGCAGAACTGTAAAATTTGCAAGGGACAATACAGTAATGCAGAGTTCTGGGTGATACGAAACCAAAAATGGTTCGGTTGTGCTTTGAGAATTAAAGAGAAGTAGGCGAGAAGGATCAACAGAGAAGAACTGGGCAGAAAAGGAAATGAGAAATCTATCTATCTATCTATCTATCTATCTATCTATCTATCTATCTATCTATCTATCTATCTATCTATCTATCTATCTATCTATCTATCTATCTATCTCTATCTATCTATCTATCTATCTATCTATCTATCTGTCTGTCTGTCTGTCTGTCTGTAAGTCTGTCTGTCTGTCTGTCTATCTGTCTGTCTGTCTGTCTGTCTGTCTCTTTGTCTATCTATGTGTCTGCCTGTCAGTCTATCTGACTTAACAGGGTAGAAAGTGACAGACTCGAGCAAATGATACAGCGTAAGAGGACAATGTCAACTAAGTCTGTGGCCATAAGGTTATGGTGACATGGAAAGACCAGATCTGGCTGACAGAGGTCATGCTAAACTGAGAAACTGAGTTAAATACGGCGAGGAAGGAGAGAGAGGAAGAAAAGTGGAATGGGGGAGAGCGAAAGAAAGAGAGAGAGTGAGACAGAAAGAGACAGAGAAAGAGGGAGTGGGAGTGAGACAGAGTGAAACATAGAAAAACCGAAAAAGAGGGGGGGGGTCTTGGAGAGACAGAGAGAGCGGAGGAGGAAAGGAGGGAGAGTGGAGAGGTGGTAGAAAGAGAGTGTGAGACGCACAGAGAGAGAAAGAGAGACAGAGACATTAAGAGAGAGAGGGAAGAGAATGGAAGCGCTGAAAATACTGCACACGATGTAACAAACATAACACTGTCCACTGGCTAGTTTGTGGTCACTAACTATGTCACAGTGAAACGGTGGCTGAGAAGTCCAGAATGCTGACAGATGACCATGGTACTGACATCAGGCTGGCGTGACTCGCCGTGTCCAGTGTCTCCTCCAGGTGACAGAAGCATCAGTGACTGACACACACACACCTGACAATATGACATCTCAGGGGCCGCGCAGTCAATGTTGCATTCTTTGTAGTGCCCAAACATTTGATATTTTCTCAACAAAAAAAAAGACAAACAAAAAAACTTTAAATCTTGCAGAACTGGGTTTTAAAGTTGTCGAATAAAACGTCGGGTATTTGCCACATTGTTAACTATGATTGTGCATTTTTGCCTTTTCGAGAAAATGATTATTGAAGTTTGGTCGGCGAAAGGGCTAAAACGCATAAAACATGACGTCACAAACACATACCTCGAAAAGATTTTGACCGATTGGAATGACACTTATACGCAATGAAATTAGGAGAGAGAGAACCAGTTTCTTGACAATACCTCAGAATGGGCGAAATATGGCAAATACCCCTCGAAAAGCAGGATAAATGCTTTGACATCCTTGCGTCTGCGGAGATTCTGTGGATCTGAGATAGAATGCCGTTGTTTATCGAACATCGCAGGTTCTGAAAGCCCATAGCATGTGAGACTGTCAGTCTATTGCAATCTACATAACTCCCGTAAATTTTCTGGTGTTGCCGATTCGTTTTAGATAAGATAAGATAAAAGAGAGAAGAGGAATCATTTTATTATCCAATGAGGAAAAATCTTTCACAGAGCGTTTAAGAGCACATAAATGGTTCGCATATCTTACGTATTACTATATAAACATATATCACAACTCAACAAACTCAGTAACAGGTAATGCAGTGTCATGGTAAAGAACCTTCGTGAAATATGGCACGCTTCTAGCTTAAGGGTAGCCACACAAAGGCCACCGAATTCGGTCACCGAGCCACTAGGCGCTTTAGGTGAGAAGAATTGCACTGCATAAACAGGCCGAATCTAGGTGGGCTCTATGTGCAGTTGTTGAAATTATATAGTGCAATTCTTCTCACCTAAAGCGCCTAGTGGCTCGGTGACCGAATTCGGTGGCCTTTGTGTGGCTACCCTAAATCTCTTGTTTAGGCGAATTGCGGAAAGATTTGTCTAAATCGTATTTTGACAATTTTACTGATAAAGCAATTATTTTTCAAAACTTTTTACTTTTCTCCTATTTTATTTGTGAACCCTGTAAGTTTCAGACTACAGTAGGGTACGTCTCCCTCGCCTGCCCCCCTTCTCCCCAAAAAGTGAATAGTACAAATAATGTCCGTATCGTGCGAACGCGACGTTAAACTCAAACTCTTACGACCAGTTGACATTTAATACTGTTTATACGAAAAGAAACCAATTTACCCGAGAAAGTACGAGAAGGTCGTCTATTGTGTCTAAAGGACGCCTTGGTCGAGTACGAAGTGTGGACGACTGTTTAGCCCGCACTAGGATTAGGTGGTGTGGTCTGTCTGGATGCAGCGAGATGTGCTAGGAAATGACGGCCGGCCGAAGTCTTTCCTGCAGATGTGGTCAGATTTAATGTAAGTGCTGGCAATTTCCAAGGATTGCCTTGGTTTAAGGACGGGGAGGAAGAGAGGGTGGGTAGGCTAGTGAGGGAATGAGAGAGGGAGAGAGAAGAGAAAGAGAGAGGGGAGAGAGGGAAGAGGAGAAGGAGAGCGAGAGAGGGTAGAGAGAGAGGGGGGGTAGAGAGAGAGAGAGAAAAGAGGAAGAGCGAGAGAAGGGAGAGAGAGAGAGAAAGAGAGAGAGACTACCTTATGGCGATTGAAGAAAAAAAGAGGGGACCGCGCTGTCCGTTGGAATGGTAGACAGATGGACAGACGGATGCATAAATGTCCTTCGAATGAACAGATACTAAGGGGGGGGGAGATGGTGGATGGGCAGATAGAGGGATGGAATCGGTGATAGGAAAGACGTGCGGACATATGAATGTATGGGTGGATGGATGAATGGACTGACGGACGGGCGAGCGGATGGACGGAGAGATGGATGGGTGGATGGATGGATGGATGGATGGATGGATGGCTGGATGGATGGACGGACGGTCGGACGGACGGCCGAAAAGATGGATGGATGGATGGATGGCCTGTAAATGGACGGTTACTAGAAAGCCACATCAATTTAAAAAGATTTGGCGGCCGCGTGGACAACAGATAACGAGTAATTTCTGTCTGTGACAAAATCCTGTGGACCATGAAACATGCTTACACCCAGGGGAACTTGGCAATACGAAGCTAACACTGGATTTAAACCCCATCACTTGTAAATCCTGTTACCGATGTTTCCCTCTGCCACCTCATTTATCTCCACAGCCTAAGCCCTTCTCACTTTCCACCTGTTCAATTCTTCCGCCCATCTATCACAGAACACCTCCCTCCTTCCAGCTGTCACTGAATTACCCTCCCTTTTCCTTCTATTACCGAATCCCCCCTCCCCCTCAATCAACCATGTCAGCCCCTCCCCCTCAATCAACCATGTCAGCCCCTCCCCCTCAATCAACCATGTCAGCCCCTCCCCCTCAATCAACCATGTCAGCCCCTCCCCCTCA
This sequence comes from Onchidella celtica, assembly GCA_963931925.1. Taxonomy (NCBI): domain Eukaryota; kingdom Metazoa; phylum Mollusca; class Gastropoda; order Systellommatophora; family Onchidiidae; genus Onchidella; species Onchidella celtica. The sequence continues at coordinate 13,834,469 of OZ007570.1, read as the reverse complement.
ATCAACCATGTCAGCCCCTCCCCCGTTCTTTGTATCACAGAATAGCCCCTCCCTACCACTATAGACCCTTTTCACTTCCGCGTTACCTGTTGTTTGCGGGGAGCCGCACGGCTTCGAAAAGCACCGTGTAGGGCAAAAACCTCAACTTGCCTTAGTGATGGCATCTGAATATGTGCACAGTCTAAGCAAAAATACATTTTTAGGCCAGAACCAGCACGTAACGGGTTTGTACAGTTGGGTGCCCAACAAGAAGATGGC